>CAJNJA010062931.1:13267-23334 GCA_905231915.1 Symbiodinium necroappetens
CCCCCCCCCCCCCCCCAAATACCCTCCTCCATTATACCCCAAATACCCACTATGAACGGACAAGGACTACAACAGCTCTCTTAGAGGGCACTTGGGTGTCCTGGTATAAGGCCTAGTACGAACACGCCAACCTTTTTCAATTCCGGTCTGTTAATTACAATGAAGCCAATCTTCCAGCAACAAGCCGACAGCGGAGTCAAAAGTGACAGTCCTAAAGTACAGGCCTTAAGAACTGGAATATTGCCTCGGGATGTACCATATGTAGTAGTATAGTCTTGTAGTAACAAAAACTTAGGGATTATCAGGGAATTACCAAATTTGCATTGAAAGGCCCGCATAGTGAGCCCTTACGAAGAGAAAGTGGTAGCTTTCAGCCTCCGAAAGGGCCAATAAATCCATCGCCCTACTATTCTTTCTAGGAGCCACTGTCATCAAGCTGGCTTCTTGATAGACTGTGTTGAAGGTCCATGTGGGTGTGTGTGTATATATGTATATATATATATATACAACTGAGCAAGCACAGTTCACTGGCTTCCTGACCCAGAGCCAGACCCTTCACATGCACCAACAACACGAAAACCGATCGCTTGAGGGTTCAAGTTTTCGGTTGAGACTTTTGGGCTTGGGTTAACCTGGGCTTGCGCGATCCGTTGTCTGAAGTTTCACTCCGTCTCGTTCTACCTGCAGAACGTGCGAGAGATAACACACAGAGGCCACGGTTATCCACAGTGTAATTACTTCGTTGAACGCCATCATTACATCAAACACCCTGCAGGTAACTTAGAGTAGAGCAGCAACTGGTAGGCACGAGCATTCTGCGGCTAGTGACGAGGCGTAGCTGAACATCGAAGCGCCCCTACGAAGTTCAAGCACATCGATACCGCCAAGTCGCTCAACTGCCGGACGGCTTCAGTGTCCTGCAGAAAGCAGTTCAGCATGCCGAAGCTTTTGCGTCGCGAGCTCGGGAACCGCATGCCGGAGTTGGACGAAGGGGACTGTAATGTCGGTATCTCCCCAGGCTAACCGAGCTACAACAAGCTGCCTGTTTGTTGCTGTTGCTCACAGAGTCTGGCGCTTCACGGTATCAGAATCGCGCTCTAAGTCTAATCACTTATAAGTACCTGTGGGCTTGCTGTGAGTTCAGGTCACAAATTGCAAAACTTAGGGCAAACTACACGGAAACTGGAAACAGAAGAGATTCTCACACTGGTTGGCTGCATAAGTCGCTGCTGGCAAAGCGTTATGCGTTCAAATGCACGGCAAGCACATTCATGGCAGCGTTTCCGGCCTGTCTGTCCCGAACTGCAGATGGCGACATCACCAGCGACATATATACAGTTGAAAGAGAAATTATCGCAGTTGCAACCAGGCAGCAATACATCACTGTAGACACAGCTCTGCACCGGCACTGTTCTCCAAATTCAAGTAACTTGAGACTCACCGACTCCCAGTTTACAAATGGTACTTTGGGGTCAAAACTCTATAAACCCAAAGGGTCCTAAGTACCTTTTTGGTAGAATGTAGGGTTTCTATATTAGGAAGTACTATCATGAATTAGGGAAGTATTCCCCATAACAGTACTTAGGACCCCTTGGGAAATGGTATCTGCTTTGGGCTATTTGGAGTCTTAGGGCTAGAGGGGTTAATTCGCAAGCCCCTGCTGTCCGCCAAGTGCTCGTCGCCACGATCCTTGGTGACGACTGCGCCCTCATACCGGCCTGACAAAGGGCAGCAATTCTTTGACTGTTACTAAGCTCTCTTCGGGGCGTAGGGTTACAAGGCTTACTATGAAGGTCACTGCAAAGGCCTCTATAATTAAGTATGGAGGGCTACCATAAAAGTTGCAGGGGACAGCAAGGCTTACAGGGCTAGTTAGTTTGCTTTTCGATGCTTGATCTTCATGGTTGAAGGCCAATCGTAGCCAAACGACAACTCATGCTTTATCTGACATGTCAGTGACTTTTTCCAGGGAGAGGGGTCAGGGTTTAGGTACATCGGACTGCACGGAACCAAACCCCAGCCGACAACGAACAAGAACTTCACGAACAAGCGGCGAATACGCATAGCAACGACAACAGCCCTCCACCCTCTCAATACTGTGCTGCCTTTGCCAGACATGATGAAGTACATGGGCGCGATAAACTCCGCGTTGACCAGGGTCGTTAAAGCACCCTGCCAGCGTCTTCTGCTTCAGGAGTTATGACGGCTTCGGATTATGCAGAATGGGGTTTGAGGGGTCTACTGAAATACGAGGACCTGGGAGTAGGTCTGAATCTTCCCCTCCCAGGTGTTCAGGTTACCCGCAGACCCCTCACCCTAAACCCAAAGCCTGAAGGCCTAAACCTTTAAGCCCTAAACCTTAAGCCCGAAACCCTAAACCCTAACCTTAAAGCCTGAAGCCCTATAAACCTTTAAGCCCTAAACCTCAAGCCCGAAACCCTAAATCCTAAACCCTATTCTTAAAGCCTGAAGCCCTATAAACCTTTAAGCCCTAAACCTTCAGCCCGAAACCCGAAACCCTAAGCCCTAAACTTAAAGCCTGAAGCCCTATAAACCTTTAAGCCCTAAACCTTCAGCCCGAAACCCGAAACCCTAACCTTACAGCCTGAAGCCCTATAAACCTTTAAGCCCTACACCTTCCGCCCGAAACCCTAAACCTTTAAGCCCTAAACCTTAAGCCCGAAACCCTGAATGAATCCTCAACCTTCACCCCTCAAACCTAAACCGAAAAACCTCAGCCCTCCAGTTCAGGGCTGAACCCTCGGAGCTAGAAGGTTTGGGGTTTGGGATTGAGGGTTTAGGGTTGAAGGCAGTTGAAGGTTTGGGGTTTGGGGTTGAGGGTTTAGGGTTGAAGGTTTGGGGTTTGGGGTTGAGGGTTTAAAGTTTAGGGTTGAGGGTTTAGGGTTTAGGGATGAGGGTTTAGGGTTGACGAGGGTTTAGGGTTGAAGGTTTGGGGTTTCGGGTTGAGGGTTTAGGGTTAGGGGGCTGACAAGCGAGCAGGGTGTTGGGGGTGCATTCGTCTATCATTTCTAAAGGAATGGAACTCTGAGGAATAGTATTGCTAGCTATTCAGACTCCTGTATTCCTGAAGCGCCGTTAGAACCATAATGAAAAAGTATGCTGAAGAATCCGTGCAACTGAAAAAAGAGCAAAGTTACCTTTCTAGTAAGTTGCTGGGCTGTGCGTACTTTACCAAGAGGGTCCATAGATACTACTTCTATGGAATGAGGCCCCCAAAACCATAACAGGGATGGTCTTTTGGGACGTAGTTCCATCGTGGAAAATATATATGGAGCCTCTCGGATAAAGTTTATATAATAAGGTTTAAGGGACAGTAACTACAGTAACCGACTATGTAGGAAACTGGGCTTGGATAAAGAATGGTCAGCCCTGAAGCTCGATCGGGAAACAAATGTCTCATTTCCAGCTTCTGTAGTGTCTTAAAACTTGTCCGGCAGAAACACCTGGAGAGAGAAGGCAACCTCCAGACATACGGACATACTATATTCAAGCCCTTCTTGGTAGAGTTAGATGCGCCTAGGCCCTGCCGCCCTTCTTTTGCATTCGGATTTGTTCGCAACTCTCAGGGGCGCACATTCCAAGGGCATGCCCTAGAACCCCCAACCCTAAACCCGGCTATGCAGCGAGTGGATGTGTCGAGTCGAAATGAACCGGAAAGAACAGGGCCCTCAAGTCTCTACTGCCAAGTCCCTCATATGCTCCCAAAGACATCCAAACCTAAACCCATAATTTCAGCCCCGAAATGTGCAGGGGGCCGGTCCTGATATGTCGGGGTAGTCTCCATAACCTGCCTCCGGCGAGGGTTTGACATCTAGGGTTTAGCGGCCAGACAGTTTAGGGTTCAGGGTCTACTTGGAGGGTCATGTTTCGGGGTTTAGGGTTTAGGGTTTAAGGTTCAGGGGTTTAAGGGTTTGGGGGGATTGGGAGTGCAGGGTGCGCATAAATATTCGGGTTGCACCCATTCGGAGTACCGTGCGGGACCTTCTTCTCTAAGGCTCCTGGGATCCCAAATCCTAGCCCCCAAAACTGGGTTCTTGTTAAGGGTTTAATTTGAGTTACTACAACAAGGAAACCCTATCATTTACTATAGATCCCTATTATGGTAACTTAAATTAAATCCCTTAGCAAGAACCCAGAAAACAAAAGTTCTTCCCCAGAAAGCCCAAGACCCTCATAGGAGCCTTAGGGTGACTACTCCAGTATTCCGATACTTGAACGGCGGCCGAAACCGCTCAAGACCTGGAGTATGGAGTTTGACCCTGGCAACGTTTAGGGTTCAGGGTTCCCAAATCTTCCATCATATACTCTTTTATTAAGGAAGATACTTTAAGGCTTTAAGTTAGTGTAGGGTACCTAATATGAATTTAAGGTAGAGTCCTTGAATCAGGGATATTGGAATGTTTGGGTCAGGGTTTATTTGGAAACCCTAAACCCTAAACCCTAAACCCCTAAACCCTAAACCTTGACGGGTTTATTTGGGTGTAAAACACATCGACTCCATAGGTCCTTTGCAAAAAGCGACACAGCTTTCCGATCTACTTGGAGCCCAGACCCTTGGCCGTTTGGGGTTTAGAGGTTTACGGGTTTAGAGTTTAGGGGTTTAGGGGTTTAGGGGTTTAGGGTCTAGGGGTTTAGGGTTTAGGGTTATGGCTAGTCAAGCATGCTAACAAATACGCGTACATACGCAAACTTGACTTGAGTGCATGTATTGCTGTTGTTCTGATGTTTGTTAAGGAGCAGTGTGCATACAGTGCAATCCAATCTTAGCCTATGGTATTTTAGTAACTATGCTATAAATATTGCGCATGTCATGCATCAGCATACGCATGGACGCATGCAAAACAGCGTACTTGCTTGCATGACTACACAGAGACACGAGGAGGTAGAAAGCCTAAACCCTACAAATCCTAAAACAACGGGTGCCAGCATTGCGGTCCTCACCCTCCATCCGAATAAATCTCCTGCAGGCCCAGGGGAGGAATCGTTGGGGTGTAGGGTACGCATATAACGTACAACAACCATGATATTAATACTCGCCATAACAAGAATAATCGAAATAATATGCAATAGTAAGACATGCTTGGGAGTCCAAAGCAGTAAAGCAGACCCACTTGGTGTTCTTGGAGTGTCAGGGTAACGAGGAGGGCCCATGACTCCTATCCTGATTAGTTTAGTATCGACAGGTGCACGGTTCAGGACTGGAAGTTCAGCAGCTAGCCAGCTGCAGCCAGCTGGCTCGCAAAAACAACATCCTCAGTGGTTTAGGCTGAAACGGTCTAAGGGACAAGGATTAGGTTGTAGATCCAAGCCCTAAACCCGCATGCATGAGAGCCTATTGCTTGTCGGCTTTGGGAGTTTATGCTTCTCGCTAGCCGCTACGAATTTTTGCGCACGCCCTCCCGCACTACCAGCCAGTCAGCAATTCCCCGAGTTCCCCGAAACAGCCCCAAGTACTTTCACTGAAAACAGCAAAAAAAGTTCTATAAACCCTAAACCCTGAATCACACCGATTGGACGTTAGGGCCTCAACCTGCCATGTGGACACCGACAGATGCCTAGACAAGACTCTGCTTGACATCGTGGCCCCAAACACTAGCATTCCTAAGAGCATTGATGCGGGTTTAGGGTTTGTGCGGTCGTCTTTAGGGTTCAGACACAGGCGTGGCATTTCTTGCCGTACCTAGCACCGTCAGGCGTATGTAGGTTGAATCCCTACGCAGGACCCCCTAAACCCCAAACCCTACCCCAAATATCCAACTAATTAGGCCAGCTGCGCCAACAACAACAACCACCACAACAGCAACAACAACAACGACTCCTAAAACCCTAAACCCTAAACCCAAAGCCCGAAACCCTAAATCCCAGCAACAGCATCAGCAACAAAGCATGAAACGGCTCACAAGAACATCACCTCCCATGGCCTTGAGCAAGACCCAAGCCCCTACTAGCCACACCCCGGACCTTGAACCCTAAACTCTAGTTTAGGGATTAGGGTTTCGGGTTCAGGTTTAGGGTGAACACCAAAACCTTAAGACCCTAGATAATCCTTAGAATCCTGCTCAACCGCAAGAACTCAGCGACATACGATTAAGCCCAACAAATTCTCAGTAGGAGAGTATCCAAACCCTATCAGACCCCATTTTGTAACTTATACCCCTATATTTAAGACTCCGAATAGCCCAAAGTAGGTACCATTACAGACTTTGACCCCGAAGTAGGTACTATGTGTATACTTGATACTTGGGGTCTTAGGGTAAGAGCCCTTCGAACCCTACCCTGCACCCGCCCGTACAACACTTGTTGAAACATAATACTTCCTAACCTGAGCAGCTCATGGGAGCATAAACGTATTAGCAAAACGCGAAGGCGACACATCTAAAACATAGTACGACTGACAATAAGAAGTATTACTAGCGAATGCATTATAGTCATCATAGTCGTTGAACTCAAGCCCTGAAACAGGGAAAGGGTCCTTTGGCATCCTTCAGCGCTTGAAGGTTTTTGTGCCAATCGTTGGGATTTCGAGTGTTCTGCTCCACTGTCCAGCCATCCATGCCTTGGGGTTTAGGCCTTAGAGGCTTAGGGAGTCAGGCTTAGGGTTTAGGGTTTAGGGCTTAGAGGTTTGGGGTTTAGGGATGCTTGGTCTCTGTAGGGCTCTGCTTAACCTCGAGAGAGGAATGATGCTAGTACCTACTTGGTTCCTAAGAAGCACCTACCTTGGGCTGATCGGAGTGCTAGGGTAAGAAGGGTGCAAGGAGACATCTGTAAGGGATGTAATGACAGGGTTGTTTCGAGAACGGTTCTATGAGGCCGCTATAATGGTCTGACAAGGGTTCGAAAAGGCCATGCACAGCGCTTCTCACCAGGCATCTGGGTGTCAACCCTAAACCTAAACCTGAAAAAATAAACCATGGGTCTCGAGAGCGATGTGCCGCAACATCGGCCCACAAACAACCCCCGAGCCACTTTGAAAGGGGTTAATGTAGGGGACTTAGAAATTAGAATAAGGTTTGGGCTCATTTACGATATGTTTATTAAGGAACATAAGGAAAATATATTTAATTATTTAGGCCTCTATATTGTTCCAGAACTGGGCTAAAAGAGCCTGGATGCACCACAGATTCCTGGCAGGAATATGGTATGGCATGCCTGATATTTCCAGGTTCTTGCAAGTCAGCCCGAGATGACCTGTGTTGCTGTGGCCTCTACCTAAGCCCTCATAAGCAGGTAAAATAATGGCCCAACACCTATATTTCAAAAGGCTGTTATTCTACATACTTTTGGGGGTCCAGGTAGGGCCTAGTGCGTGCCGTTTCCCCTGTGGGACCTTTAGGTTGCTCGAAGCCCTCCCACAATCAGAGTTGCCTTGCTCCCCAAAGTATATATTTAGGGTTTAGGGTTTAGGGTGGTAGACTGTTACATGGACCCCTTAAAAAACTGCAGATGACGCCCTGTACCCAACCTGGCTGCCACGGCACGCATGCCTGTATGGACGCCTGCAGGTGGGGACTCGGCGAATATTATGCAAAGAGCTTGAATGGGACGAAACAGCAGTTTCACTAGTGGGTGGTGTTCTATGCCGACACGCTGTAACAGCACATCATGACGAAGCCTAAACATTTTGTCTCGGCATGCCAAGCTCTACAGAGCTAGCAGCCATGTTAGCGAGCACATGTTTGCGGATCAGCGTGTTGTCACCTTGGCCCTTTTGCCTTCAACAACGGAGACAGCGACCCCCAATCTCGAGTCTTGATAGTGAGCCTTTAACGCACCCTATATACTAAACCCCAAATCCCGAAAACCCTAAACAGCTGGCGGCCTGGCCTACGAACAGGAGGAATGAAGGAGCCACCATGAGCACCTTGCCATCCTTCCAATATCTCGCCGTAAAGGTCACGTCCTCGCTTTAGGATTTAGAGGTCGGGTTTGGAACTTTAAACTTTTAGGGCATGAGGGGCTTGACTAAAAACCTAAACCCTGAACCCTAAACCCGGCGTTGGGTTGTTATATTCTTATTGTTGCTAGTGTGATTATTCTTGTCACTGTCATCAGAGTAACAGGATGTAATAAGGAGCCCTGGGGAGGAGTGATTGTTGCTAATAGCCCAAAGTAAGTACCATATACAGACTGTAGACCCCAAGGTAGATACCATTTGTATACTTGGAGCCTTAGGGGTATGCATGAGTCCAAGTAGCAGCTTCTTCGGGCTACTTGTTGCGAGGTCTGGATGGTGCAAGACTCAAAAGAGCCACCAGCATGCGAACTGTAATCATGTTGGTGTGGGCGCAATGACAATCGCCATGCCGTATTTGGCATGTGAGTTCTTCGCAGCTTGTCTGCAGAATATCTGCCATCCATCCACTTAGCCCGCAGAAATCCGTAGTAGCTACCAAGCCTTCGAAACACGAAACCTAAAACCCAAACCTGAATCCAGCCCAGATCTAGATAAACCACATGTCAGACAGGTGGCTGGGTTGCTGGGGCTTAAGGTCAAAAGCTTCCTGCCTAAACCCTACCTACACCCCCCAAAACTACTTTGATACAGGCCCACCGCCTTCAACGGGCTATCATTCCACTTGCTTTTAGGGGTCCAGGTACACCCTGAGCCCTAGACCGCAACGCTCGCACATTTTTAAGTGGACGCCTGGGGATGCCAGGCCGAGCCTACCCAACTCGCGGAACCGAGTGGTGCCGTAAGCCCAAGAGCCCAAAGGATTCAAGTACCAATATACTAGTAGATCAGATATGATTAGTAGGCTCTTATGATAGATATGTGGGCCCTCCGAAGTATATACCCTAGACCCTAAAGCCTAAACTACACTGTTACTTGGACCCTGAAGAAGTCTGTAGACTCTGTGCGACCTCTTCTCGCCAATGTCCTTTGTGCGGTTTCCCTATCCCTGGCTAGCGTCCTAGAGCCCCGCAAGCAAAAGCCGTGTCGCCAAAAAAGACATCTACACAGAAGCCCTACACCCTAAACCCCTAAACCCTAAAACCCTAAACCCTAAACCCCTAAACCCTAAACAAGGTTAAGTGCCCGACACCCTAAACCCTGCAATCCCTCAGTCCCTCAACCCCCTATCTGCCCCCAAAACAAAAACCCCATAAACCCATAGACCCCCCGAGCCCTGGGTAGTACCAACAAAAACCACGGCGAACGCCTAAACCCTACATCCTAAAACCTCACCTCACTTGAAACCTGCAGCTGCCTTTACTTTTGAGGCCCCGGCAGGGAGGTCCAAAATTCGACCGTCTGGCATCCTAAACTGGAAGACATAGTCCATGTTGCCTTGTTTGGTCGTTTAGGGTTTAGCAGTTAGGCTTTACTAGGTCTTGGGTTTGAGAGTTTGGGGATGGTTTTTAGGGCTGGGGCAAACACAGGCCTGACTGCTTTGAAAAATGGTAAAATAAAGCAGTTGACGCACCAGCACGACAACCCGAGCTTATATCTATAATCCTCGAGCAATTCATGCAGTTTGCACGTCGGAAGGCAGACACACTACCCCCTGGCCACAGCCACAGCCCTATCCACAGCGCTTGCCAGGTGGGAGTGTGCATGCAGTTGTGTTGACAGCAACCGCAGTGCTTTGCAAAAGATAGGTTGATTTCGGAATACCCTGATATTAAGACAAAAGCCATGTAATAATCTGAAACCCTCCCAAAAAGTAGTGTGCAACTCCCATGAAAGAGCGATGACACCTGTATGAAACCCCCGAGCTGCCATGCACCGCGGAACCCTACACCTTAATTACACGCTACACCCTAAAGGCCCTAAACCCTCAGGGTTAAGGCAAGCCCTAGATCCAAAACCCTAAACGCCTGAACACCAAGCGTCACTCTTAAACCCTAAAGCCCAAAACCCAGACCCCCCCAAAAAAACGACCCATAAAGGTAGATACTTAGACACCCTGTGTACCTTTTTAGGAACCCCTTTGAGGCCTAAGTATGTACTATATCACCCACAACCCTAAACCCTAAGCCCTAAACCCCTAAACCCTAAACCCCCTAAACCCCCTAAACCCTAAACCTTAAGCCCTAAGCCCAAA
>CAJNJA010062942.1:0-10952 GCA_905231915.1 Symbiodinium necroappetens
TCTGTGGTTCTCTAACCCAAAGGGTCCTAGGTACTGTTATAGGGGATACTTTCCAAAATCATAATAACTATTCCTAATATAGAAACCCTACATTCTACTATATAGGTACATTGGACCCTTTGGGTAAATTAGGGTCCCTTTTGTGGATCCCCGATAAAAAAAAGTCGGCAGCCTGGTAAAAGGACCCTCAGAGGCACCCTAATACAGAGAACTACCCATGTGCACTCCATTGCATCCTTGTGCTTAAACCCTGCAAGCTTCCATGTGTCCATGTACCATAAACTGTACATATATGGGCCCTGAAGCACCCTAAACCCTAAAACCCTAAAGCCCTATAAACCCTAAACCACAAATGAACGCCCCTTCAAGGCCCAAGTACATAATATCCGCCTGGGGGGACGTCCATTCCTCTGCCGAAAACCACCGGGTAGTACCTCATGATCAGCTCCTTGTAAACTCCAAACCCTGAACACCCAAAAAAAAACACGCGTGAAGCCAAATTAGCAACAAAGGGGCCCAAAGCGCAAGAAGCCCAAAAACCTAAGAGTACGCGCGCGAATCCAAATTCTCCCATTTCCGGACCCGTGCTGTTGCCAGAATGATCCTGCGGAAGGGGTTTAGGGTTTAGGGAGGACTTGATGTTCGCGACTTCGTTCACTGCATACCCATAGGCTCCTTCGTAGTTCCTTTTTGGGGGTTACCTTATAGGATCCTAAATATGAACCACAAAAAAAGGAACTACTTAGGAGCCTATGGGTAGTTCGACGACAATTTACAGTATGCCCTAAACCTAAACCCCTAGCTGAGTGGTTCAGGCTCCAAGGTGATGATCTCCCCATCCACCCAGAGACTCCAAAACCCCTTAATTAAGGAATATACCTTAAATAGTGGGAACCCTAGAAAGATTTAAGGTATATTCCGTATTTGAGGGGTTTCGGAGTCTCTGGGCAAGCCTATATGCCCCCAAGCAGCTCCTTTCCGCGCAAGTCATATGGTTGCACCCGCTGATCTTCCTCAGAGTTCAAGGGTTTAGGGTTTAGGGTTTAGGAAGGGTTTATAGTTTCGGGTTCAGGGCTTTTGGTAAAGGAGCTTGGGGAGTGTCTTGGTGTTGAGGCTCTGTTTGGCCCAATAATGAGCTACAAGTAGGTACTTGTTGCTGTACTTGAGTTTAGGATAACCAAAAGCTCCATAGTAGTCCCATTTGTCGTTTATATTTAGGATCCTATAAGCCGATCCCAAAAAGGAACTACTATGGAGCCTCTGCGTAATAGTACCGTGCTAAACAGTCGTTCCTTGGAGGGAGTCTAGAACTCCGTCCCTCGATGTTTGCGTGTTGGGTCCAGCGTTTGGAGGTTTATGCGTTGGGGGCAAGAAACGGTGTAGGGTTTAGGGTTTAGGACGGCAGGAAGGAGCAGCATCTACTTGAGCTTGCGAGGGGCTTGTGCACAGTCAGCTCCGACCAAGCAACAAATCATGGGCACTTGCGCAAACTACTCATTGAGGCATCGCAGCGCTGGCTCGAAAGCCACAGAATTCACAGGATCTAAGCTCTGTCTCTCTCTCGATCTCCTGCGCCGTCTGATCACAACAAGTGTAGGTGCGCCAACATGCTGTTGCATAGAAGCGTATACATAACACACACATGCAGGTACCTTTCGGCAACGTTCATCATGCACCTCTGTCTCTTGGGCCGCCTTGCGCAAGTTAGAAAGACAAGTGTGTAAACACGCGTGTATATGTATGTGCATATGTAAAGAAGTGTGGCTCTACATACTTTCCATTTGCGCATGCTGACTTTGGTGTCCCATCTACAGTAAGGATTCCTGTACCAATAGAACATATTCTTTGGCCTTAAAGTTACTAGTAGTTCGACAGAAATCCGGTCAAATCCTGGTAACCCCTGGAACCCTGCATTTCGGCCCTCTACACCCGTTTTGAGGCTTAGGTGAAGCAGCAAACTTGTTGTCTGTAAGTTTGAAACGCCACACCCTAACCCGGAGATCAACCACAAACACTCTTAGTTCAGCGTTTAGGGCTGTGGGGTTCTGGGCTTTGTTTCAGGCTTTAGGGCTCTAGGGCTTAACTACCGGTGTTCTACATACTATGGCTCCAGGGTTCATAGGGGTTTCGGGTTTAGGGTTGTATTCGGGTGCTGCGGTTTGCTTGTAGTATGGGTGCACAAGAAGCTCAGGTTTGAACAAGCAAGCCACGCAACTCACCACTCAACAACCGAAATCCAACAGCTAAAATCCCTAGAATCTAGGGAGGCCTAAAACATAAACTGAGCCCAGAAGCACAGTATGCACACCGCACCGTGGGCACTGTTTGGAATCCGCGAGCCTCAACAGGGTTTAGGGTCTTAGGGTTTAGGGTTTTGAAATTAAGGTTTAGGTTTTAAGGTGTAGGGTTTAGGGTTTTAGGGTTTTAGGGTTTATGGTTTAGGGTTTTAGGGTGTGTGGTTGTAGGGCTTAGGGTTTTAGAGGCTTCTAAGCCCTAAGATGTCGTACCTTGCCTTTCCTTCGCTACTGCTTATTCTAGGATCTCACCTATGAAGTATGTTATCCTACCAGACACGTTAATCAAGTAGCTTCCAGGGTACAATACATGAGTTGTACTTGGCTTGAGGAAGTCTTATATGGGCTCTGCAACAGTTCTGAGCCCTAAACCTTACACCCTTAACTCTTTACCTTATAAACCGTTTACCTGTGGGAAATGAAAGTCGAGGATTTGGCTTAAACGACTTTGAGGGTAGCTGAAGACTCGAGCTTCGGGAGCTTGGTTGAGTGTTTAGAGTTGGCGGGTAGGGTTTTGGGTTTAAGGGTTTAGAGCTTAGGGTTTAGGGTTAGGAGTCTAGGGTTTCGGGGTTTAGGGTTTGGGGTTTAGGGGTTAGGGTTTAGGGGTTTTGGGATTAGGATTTAGGGACGATAGAATTTAGGCTTCAGGGCTTGTGCGTGCATTTAGGGTTTATTGGCTGAGGCGTTGTTTATTGCATGACAGCTGCATAGGATTGTTCGTTTAAGGTTTTCGATACATTTACAACCGGAAGTCGTTCGGAACAATGTACGAGGGTCATGATGGCATAGAAGCCTCGAGAACTGTCTATGCATCTAGCGAACTTTAGTGAAACGCCGATAGGCGGCATTTGTTGGAGTACGCAAAACATCAATATAAGCCACAAACACAGACATTACACGACACGTGCAAGTACCACAAGAATGCCTGTGATTTGTGCCCTAAACACCAAACACTACACCCGAAGCGCTTTGATGGGCAGCTATATCTGCAATACCCTAAACCCTAAACCCTAAATCTGCAATATAGCCGAAGAGCACTCCGGCATTTCGCATCTCCTTCTCCTGCTTGGCCAGCTGCCTCTCCTTGGCAGTCCGGACCGGCACTGGATTAAGTTTCGCTGGGCTTTAGGGTTTAGGAGTGTTGCTATTTACGTTATCTTGAGGCTTAAGGTTGTAGGATTAAGTTTAGGCTTACGACCCGCGACTGTTCTATGTAATGCTGCGAGTGAAGGTCTCATCATGGTAGACCTGCGGGGAATGTGAAACTTGGGTATCACAACCAGAACCCTACACCCTAAACCCTTAACCCTAAACCTGTGAATCTCGGCTTAAGTGTGTGAACCGAGGCTGGGGTGTCGCCCAATTTACCAACAGCATCGGATAAGCATCTGCGTGGCCTCGGAGTTAAAAATAGTTCTTACAAGGACAGGAGTGTACCGGGAGGCACCATTACGCGCGCATAAATATAAATATAAATATAAATATAAATATAAATATAAATATAAATAAATATATATATATATATACCCAATGCTTCCAGGGACTCTATAGTTAGGGCCCTAAACTCCTTAAGGACCCAATAATAAGGTCCCTGGAAGCCTAGGGTATATATATATATATATTTATTTATGTATATACGCATACCTGTACGTATACAAACACACACACACACACGCACACACACACACATATATATATATATGCGTACGTACATACATACATACATACTTACTTACATACATACTTACTTACTTACATGCACACATAATACATACATATACATACGTACGTACACACATAGACAAGGACTGAGACACAGACACATACACATACATATACATATATACACAAACATATACATATACATATACATATACATATACATATACATATACATATACATATACATATACATACGTACAAAATTACATTACGTTACATTACATTTCATTTCATTACATCACATTTCATTTCATTACATTACATTTCACTACATTACATTACATTACATTACATTGCAATACATTACAATGCATACAATGCAATGCAACGCAATGCAATGCAATGCAATGCAATACAGTACCTACATACATACTTACATACATACACATGCACATACCCATACCCATACACTTACGCTTACACGTACACGTGCACATACATCTGGATGTACACATGCATGCATGCATGCCCGCCTGCATACAAGAATGCATACATGCACACTGTGTGTGAGTGAGTGTCTATCTGTCTATCTATCTATGTATCTAACCTTCTGTCTTTCTATCATCTAGCTGTTTATCTATCTTTCCCTCTCCCTATCTATATATATATATACGTGTGTGTGTGTGTCTACATATTGCGTCATGCTCTATACACACGCACGCATAACTTTCAACAAAAACTGTACCTCTCCCTCTCTCTCTCTCTATATATAAATATATATATATATCTTTATATGTCTTATGTAGGTATGTCGAAGTACAATTATATAGATATATGTATGCGATGTTATTTGTAATCTTGTAATCATTAATGCTTGGAATTACCGGTGATACAGTTATATATGTCATGCCATATTATCTTTATCCCATCTTTTCTAATATTACATTACACTAGGTTATACCACATATATCATATAACATAATACATATTGTAATATATTTATATATATGCCACATTATGTACCATAGTATACCATATGTTGCGAATTGTATAATACACAACACAGTTTACATATTACATATATACTACATGTGATGTGTTACATGTTACTTGATACTTTGTCGTAGTATGTTCTCAACTTTTTTACACTGCGCTACATGGCGGCATATTACATATATCTATCTATACATATGGAGGCATCTCTATGTGTGTATATATATGTATATATATACTGATTGATTGATTGATTGATTGATTCATTGCATTGCATTACATGGCGGCACAGCATGTTGTTAAACCGTATGTGTATATATATATATGACTTATATGCACACTGCACCTGCCTGAACAAACATAGTTTGCATCTGAAGTAAAGTGAACTATCGATGCTTCTGGAAATGATAGGGCAGGTGCGGGTGAACTCTAGTTTGACAACTGTTGTGTTGGCTACCACAGTCTCTATCCATATGGTTGTGATCCTCATGATTACCAGTATCATTACTATTAGTGCTGCCTTGTATCACAACTGCAATCATGACGGTGGCCTGCTGTCTCAACCGTCTGGTGTTGGATCGCTCGCTCAGAAACTGTACAAGTAAGCCCGTTGAAATCGTAGGTCCATGGCTTTAGGCTCTAACTTAGGGGCCTCAGTATATTGGTAATTATGTGGGCCCCTACATTAGGTACATTTAGGTACCTTAACCTGAACCGCTCCCCCAAGCTCCAGAAGCTACCCTAAATCCCGACTGATGCCGATATCGCCTCAAGAAACTCTTCAGATGTCTAGCATCAGCAAAGTCTTGAGAAAGTGCGACAGGGCTTTGAGAAGTGGGTTCTGATACTACTCCCTAAGGGTCCATGTACCCAAATAGTATATACGTTGGCCTTAATGTAGTCCCTATATAGGTACTTTAGGGGGAATGTATATACTATTTGGGTACATGGACCCTTAGGGACTGTGGGGTTTGTAGCAGCGAATGCCAAGAACGAAAATTCAGGGCCTGAGGGATACCTGGCTCCACTACAATACTAAACAAGCCAATTCCTTCTTCGAGCTGAAAAGGATTTCGGGGCCTCTGCGTGACCTTCTATGCATATATGTCATAAACATTGCATTGCAACATCCCTGAAAAAAACTCAATCAGCCCAAAATCCAGAGATGAGAGTTTCAGGAGGGAAACCTTGACAACCTTGACAGAGACCCACGTAGCAGCATCCGTTGTGATTTATCTCAATTTATTTGAAAGCCCCGAACCCTGCACATTAAACCCTAAACCCCAAAACCCAAACCCAAAACCTAGAACCCCAAACCTAGAACCCAAAACCCTAAACCCAAAACCCTGAACCCCAAAACCTAAAACCTAACCCTCAACCCAAAATGATCTGAAACCTCCAGATCAGTGGCATACTCATCACAGGAGCGCCCTGCGTGGGCATTTGAATGGTAGTAGCCTGGTGGGCGAGGGAAGCTTGATAAGGTTGAGGCCTTAAATTTCAGAATAGGGCTTTGGGCTCCTTGAAACCATAGTCATGATATGTTATAAGAAGGAACCGTAAGGAATAATATTGGTAATTAGTTAGACTTCTACAGCACTTGGCTTAAGGTTTAGGCCTAGGGGTTCAGGGTTCCGGGGTTAAGAGTTTATATGGGGTTTGATGCGGTAGAGCTTAGGATTTTGGGTTTGGTTGTTTAGGGGTAGGGTTTCGGAAGGTTACATGGGGTTTAGTTTAGGGTTTGCTGCCACCCTGAAAACCGCAAAACTCAAAGCCCCAAAGCTTTAAAACCAAGAACCAAGCTCCCAATTATATCAAACTCCCAGCCTGACTAACTCCAAAATTCTGAGCCCTACCCTAAACCCTCAACCCCTAAACCCTCAACCCCTAAACCGTAAACCCTAAGCCATAAACCCTAAACTCCCTAAACCGGTCTGTGCTTTTCGGTTGTGGGGAACCCGACTTGACACTTTAGGGCCCTGCTTCCTAGAGAGGCCGCTCAGACCTAACCATAGGGTCCAAAGTTCAAAAGGAGTTTAGGGTTTAGGGTTTAGGGTGTTGGAGTTTGAAGAGAACTGTGGAGGGCTCTGCGCAGATTCGGTAAGGATTCGACGGCCTCTGTAAAAGCGTTTTGAACCACGGGTTTTGCGGCTCCAAAGTGCACACAAGACTAGGTATTGGGGTTCAGGATAGTAGCGCAGAGTGTGTGTTTGTATGTGGGCGACTATATACGACTGAGACCAACTATCCCCCCAAGCTAGCCCGGAGCTCGATACCACTAAAGTAAGCAATCTACCTTAGATAAACATCAGTTGGACTTTGTGGAGGGGGTAGGAGGCCCTGATGGAAAAGGCTCAACCTAACTTAAGGAGATCGTGCGGAGGTTCGGGTCGTCTATGTACAGGGTTTAGGGTTTATGCACAGGCCTTCTTAACTGCCCTAACTGCACCGTCAAGTTTCTACTAGGTGCCCCATGTTTAGGCCTTGACTACCCTAACTGCAGCTACGAGTAGTCGGGCTTCGGCGAAGCGCAAAGGCCTTTTGCGCCCCGACCCTCAACCAACGAAATCGCGGTAGGGTTTAGGGCTTTAGGGTATCCGGATTCAGCGATAGCTCTACCGCGTCTACGTTATCCTATGGTTCAGTCACAAACAACATGCACTCTGTGGCAAGGGTCTTGAGACCCTCAACAGCAAAGGCTTGAATCCTTCCTAAACCGTCCATCCTTAAACCCTCAACCCGAAAACCCCAAACCTTCACAAACCCCAAAAACCCTGGAAAAACCAAAAAACAACCTAAAAAAAACCCTAAATACCACCCTAAAACACCCAAACCCGTATGCCTTCAAGCCGAGCCCTCCCATGCAATCGAGGGCACAAAACTCAGTGGAGCAGACGGGACATGTCATCTCCGCCTGAATCCTCCGAGGCTCAGGGCATCGGTTTAAGGTTTAGGGGTTTAGGGGTTTAGGGTTTAGGGTTTAGGGTTTAGCGTTTAGGGTTTAGGCTTTAGGGGTATAGGGGTATTAGGGTGCAGGGTTTGGGGTTTAGGGTTACGGTTTCAGGTTTACCCTAGGGGTCCATGTACTCCTTATTATAGGGCTTTAGGTCCATCTTGGGTACCAAAAGCCATAGATAAGGACTACTTGGACCCTTAGGATTAGGGTTTAGAGGCTCAGGCATCTACGGCTTTAAGGTCTATAGGGTTTAGGGTTTAGGGCTTAGGGGTTTAGGGTTCAGGGGTTTAGGGGTTTAGGGGTTTAGGGTTTAGGGTTCAGGAGTTTAGGGTTTAGGGGTTCAGGGGTTCTGGGGTCTGGGGCTTAGAGGTCTAGAGCTCAGGGGTTTAGGGTTTAGGGGGTTTAGGGGTTTCGGGCTTATGGGGCTTAGGCAGATCTACGGTTCAGGGTGTACCTGAACCCAAACAACCTACCTTTTTTAGGGCTCCTTATTACAGTTTCCTTATATAGGTCCTTAAATCGGAAGGGTTTAGGGTTTTAGGTTTTTGGATTGCGGGCTTAGGACGTGCAGGGTTTGGGGCTTCCACGACAGGATTTAGGGTTAAGGGTTTGGAGGGAGTGGCTGAGGCAATAGAGGGTGGGGGCATAGGGTAGATAATTTTGGGGGCTAGCAATGCTTTAGGGTTTAGGGTGAATGGCTCACGGATGACATTATCGGGCTTCGGGCTTATCCTTCAACATAAGCTTTACATAACAGGATTGATTGGGAATTTAGGGTGAATGGTAAAGGGTTTGACTTAGGATTTAGGGTTTGGAGTTTAGGCTCTCAGGGTGTAGTCACGTGTAGTCCCGGTAGGGTTTAGGGGTGTAGGGGTTCAGAGGTTCAGAGGTTTAGGGTTTAGGGCTTTGGGTTTAGGGTTGTTCAGGGCCAAGTCAGGGTCCAGGATTTGATCTGGGTTCCCACTGGTGCGTCCGTCACTGTCAGTGTGCCCGCGGTTTAACCTAAGCCCAAAACCCGAAAACACCCAAAACCCTATAAACCCAAAGCTCCCTATAGGAGCCAAAGCCATCGATTCCCTAGGCCCTAAACCCTAAGCCCTAAACCCTAAACCCTAAACCCCCTCCCCTCCGCCCTAGAAACCTAAGGTTTGAATGCTTAACCCTGTGTCCTAGATCCCAACTCCCTACCTCCCTAAGAAACATATATCATATCAGGGTCCCTTACTGTAATGGTTTAGGGTTTGGGGAAGCTTAGGGTTTAGGGGAAGCTTAGGGTTTAGGGTTTAGGGTTTAGGGAAGCTTAGGGTTTAGGTGTCCTTACATACTTTCCTGAAGAAAGGTAGGCGCCCTAGAGGCCTAGGGTCGGTGCTGAATCCTCAACGCTGGAGCCCTCGAAAAAAGCCCTGAGTCCGACAACACACGTACCTCTACAACGAGCTCCTCTGTAGGGTTTAGGGTTTAAGTTTAAGGTTAGAGGCTCCATGGGTAGCTCCTTTTCGGGATTGCCTTATAGGATCCTAAAAATATGGACCACAAAAAGGAACTACTATGGAGCCTGTGGGTATGTAATGCTAAACCCACTGCTCCGGGGATCGTTGGGCGACCCCTTGCATTCTCTTCTTTGTTATTTCAGCTGCTCTTCCTCGATTGGGCCGTTGTCGCCGCCGCCGTAGTAGCGGCAGTAGCTTGCAGTAGCTAGCAAGGAGTGCAAAGTAGTAGCTTCTCCCAGTCAGTAGTTGTTAGGGGAGCGAAGTAGTATGTATTGTTAGGGGAGCGAAGTAGTATGTAGCAACACCGTCAAGCAATAGGAATTTTGCGATTAAGAAGAAGGGAACCCTTAAAACAACCCTGCCCTAAACTCTTAAATAACCACCCTTTAGCCCAAAAGGCATCCTATTGCAGAGCCCCAGAGTACCCGTACAGGGAGCCCTATTACCTACAGAACCCCATAGCAATTACCCGTGTAAGGCGAATCCTCCTGTAAGAAAAGGGAACCCCTAGGTTTAGGGTTTAGGGATTAGGGGGTTTAGGGTTTAGGGTTTGGGTTTTAGGGTTTAGGATTTCGGGGGTTTAGGGTTTAGGGTTTAGGGGGTTTAGGGTTTACGGTTTAGGGTTTACTAAACCCTAAACCTTAAACCCGAAACCCTAAACCCCTAAACCCATTTAGGGGGCCCCTAACGACAGCCAGGCGACTCTCCACCAGCTTTCAGCTCCGGCTTGCAGAGGTGGCCGCACTTCGGGCAGTCTCGGACCGTGTCATCTTCACCTTGTGGGCAATGTAGGGGTGTAGGGTTTAGGGGTTTAGGGGTTCAGGGGTTCAGGGGTTCAGGGGTTTAGGGGTTTAGGGTTTAGGGGTTTAGGGCTTTAGGGAAAGTTTAAGGGTTCAGGGTTTAGGGTTTGGGGCTTAGGTCGGAAAAGCTTCTTTGACGCTTGCGTGAAGGGTTGCATAAGGGTTCCTTGAAGGTTGCTTAAGGATGCTTAGGGTTGTTTGAGGGTTGGTTAAAGGTCCTGTCAGGGTTGTTTAAGGGTTCCTTTTAAAGTTGTTTAAGGGTTCCTTTTAAAGTTGTTTAGGGGTTCCTCTTTAAAGTTGTTCAAGGGTTCCTTTTAAAGTTGCTTAAGGGTTCCTCTCTAAAGTTGTCTAAGGGTTCCTCTTAGGGCTCGGTCGAGGCTGCTTTCAGGGTTCCATTTTGGAGTTTCCCTTCTGGCTTCCATTGAGATTTTATGGCTTTATGCAAGGCTTGGTTTAGGGTTTATAGCTTCTAGGGCCTACGCTGTAGGGCTTAGGGTTAGGGTAGCAAAATAGGCACTTCCCCCTTTTTATCAACCCCCCCCACCCCCTTAATAATGAAACCACATTGAGGCGAATCCTCCTGAAATCATCCCTGTCCTTTAAAACACCTGTAGGGGGAGGGTTTCGAGACTCCAAATACCCGTAGAGCACAGTAAGAGCAAGAGCAGGTGCAAAGGCAAGAAGCAAGAGCAAAGCAACAGCAAGAGCGGGAGTAACAGCAAGGGCAGGAGCGGGAGCAAAAGCCAGCGCGGGAGCA
>CAJNJA010062953.1:8715-23331 GCA_905231915.1 Symbiodinium necroappetens
AGATCATTGCAATTATTTATCTTCAATGTTTTGATCGCTTGTTGTCGTTGAAACTCGGGTGCCCAGGCCTGCCCCCACGGAGGCACACAAAACTTTTTTCCAGGAAGCCCCACAGGTCCGCAGTGCAGCTGAGCCCACTCGGTCGACATGATGGAAGGGGATGCGCTTCGGCGCGAATTGGGGGGTTGCCCCTAACTTGAACAGAGGGAGAGAGAGAGCGAGAGATCTCAGGTAATGCGCCGTTGAGGGGTTGGCCTTCGGGCCGGGGGTCCTTGACCCCAAACCCCCAGCAAGCAAGCAAGCAAGCAAGCAAGATCTCAGGTAAAGTCGATCCATGAGGCCCGCATTGGCCTCGCAATCCTAGTTTCTTTTCAAGCACATCTGAGGTAATCAGTGATACTTGAATTCGAGGAATGAAGGCACTAATTTGAGCCGAAGCCAACCGCGTAACTCCGTGGGGAAACTAAGCACGCTTTTCTTCTACCCTTTTCATATCCACCTGGAGTGGGGGGTGACGCATCAGTTTTTATTATTTTCGGCTGGAGCCTTACTTTCTTGTTGACAGTTTGTACTCGATGACAGCGTCCCCCTTCCTACGCAAACTCCCGGGATTGTTTTTTTTTTCCCATGTATAGCCGAGCCCCCTATGGAAACTTCCTTTGGGGGAACAGCGTGTACCCTTGGACCGCAGGGGCGCGCTCGCGCGCGGGGTGTAGGGCTGGACCGCCCTGCACCTCGTACCTGGTAGAGAGAGAGAGAGAGAGAGAGAGAGAGAGAGAGACAGAGAGACACCACGAGCTCCGCGTTGTAAGCAGTCAAACCTGGTGGCGGGCGGTAGGTCTTCTGTGTCTTTTGTGTCTTTTGGAGGGGTTGGGCATGCATTGGAGCGAAATTGAATGACTCAACTACCACCAAGATACCATGAATACAAGCCAAAGAGGGCCGGGGCGGGCAGGGTGGCGGGTGGTGTGTCTTTTGTGTTTTTTGGAAGGGTTGGGCATGCCTTGGAGTGGAATTAAATCAATTAAATCAAAATACCACGAAAACAAGCCAAGGAGGGCCGGGCGAAGTCAAGGAGGGCCAGGGCGAGCAGGGTCGCGAGCGGTGTCGTGGGTTTTGGAGGGATTGGGCAGGCGTAGGAATGAAATTAAACAACTACCACCAACAGACCTTGAGAACTGCAGCGAAATCCCGCGTCAAGTAAGCGATGCCGAAAACCGAGCCGGTAACACAACTTCTGAGCGCCGCCCCCGCAGGCAAAGTCGCATCTGCCACGACTGCAACTCGCCAAACCCCGCCAGTTACCGCCAGTTGCCATCTGTCGCCGACAAGCACGAGGGCTGGTGCTCGGTCGGCCATGGTCGCCATCTTTCAGAGCTGAAAATCCAGGATTTTGGCGCTATGGTCCGCCCCCGTCGATCAACAACTTCTGTGAATAGGCGCGAAACCGTGAACCATAAAACCAAAGCCCCAGACCCTATACACCAGTAAGCATAAAAGCCACAAGACAAGAGTCTATGCCGGAAAGGCTTTGACACGCCGTCGTGCATGGATAAACACGATCACCTCTCAACCAGCCTGTCTTGGAACATCTTGGAACGCAAGTTCCTCCAACAATCCACTCAATGATCCCTACCCGAATGCCTTAGCCGCCTCCTCCCGTGAAGAATCCGCTACATGCAGCTTGGCATCCTTGTGTTCCGTATATTCCGGCTGAAGGAATAAGAATGATATGGGAACCATACTTCCTTCCGCCAGGCAAACCACGTTCCCTGAGCGCCCTGTCCGATATTTAATTTAATCACCACATAATCCTCCCGTAGCCCAAGTATCCAACTCTGGGAAATAACCTCAAAACCCATTTCTGACGATTGAGACCCCTGTTTTTGTTTTAGCGGTGAGGGGAGAGGGGAAGGCCCTCCGTCCTCCAATGCCATGCATGTGAGTTGCACCAGGTCAAAGTTCGAATAGCTCAACGGGTGGTGATGCCGCGAGCTGAGGTTTCTGTTACCGTGATGTACGGCACGGTTTAGGTAGGAAAGTAATTTGGAATTTAGTTCAACTGAGGGCAATAGCGGCAGGAACTAGGGTCCGAGCTAGACTGCTATAGACATCGGTATCGAAAGACCGCAGGCCAGCATCAGCATCACTGGGTTTCCGTCTCTGAATTTCTGACCCTGAAGCTTCCTTTGGCTTTGCTCAGTCAAAAAATCAACGCCCGGCAGTCTGAGCGGGCTCACAAATGGACGTTGCCCGACTTATCAGTCAGGATTCTCTAATGCCGCCGGGCCCAGAAGCGTTCAGGCCGTCAACCCTTGCAGAAGCGATAGGAAGAGAGAAGAGGCAAGTGCTTTTGCAGGACTTGTCTTTCAAAACTTGAACATAACCCAACCGGAACCCAATCCAACATGTTGACTTGAGAATGAAAGAGCTTCTTGGGGTTAGTTTGAGGGATGACTGCCTCAAAAATCGGTATCGATTGCTGTCAGTGCTGAGGTGTGCGTGGAAAAGGGAATTTTCAATTTGATACTGTAGCATCAGCATACATCCATCATACCGAAACTTTGTGTTTTTGTTTTGCGAGAGAAGTGTCGCAAGGCCATTACAGTGGTGTTATTGTCCAATGATCCTGCCAAGGTTCCAGGAGATTCAACTTGCTTGTGAGCGTCCCCCACTTTCCTCAGCGCATGCTGTGGCAGCTGGCATTCCCTTGATTTTTGATGATGCATGCAGTGAATTATGGATTTTGAGGCAATTTGAGCCCCCTTTCCAACATCTGGTTTCCACATGAGCATTTGAAAAAGGCAGGCCCCAAATCATTGCAAATGTTGCGCTGTCTTCTAAAACAAAAAGACCGAATCCAGCAAAATTCCAACAGCCCCTCCCAAACCTCATGGGATTTGCGGAGGTATCGCTGTTGGGGACACGCAGCTGTCGCGCCAAGCTTGCAATTTGAGATGATACGAGGATATACAGGGGCCAAGAAAGGGGTTTGTGGTAAGTAGTTCATTCGGATGCAGAGACTCAAGCTGCCGGCTTATCATGTCCTTTATGCCGCAGCCCCTTGTATCAAGGGGCAGCTGAGACCTTGAGCTCGAAGAACATCACACGCTGTTGCCGCGCCGTCCCGCTTGAGACATGTAATTATATTGGTTTACATCCCAGCTTGAGCCTATATACATCCGAACAGCACAGTTTCGGCTGTCAGAAGTTGAAATTCTCTATGGAGATGTAAACACCTCCAGGAGTTCAGATGCAGCGAATGCCAGAAGCAAAGCCCTGACGTTCCAACCCGCTGTCAAACTCCCACATTCTCAGAAAGATGATTTGTCAAAGGTCTGCGCATCCTCTGCATTTCTGGACTTTCTGCTTCAGTGGTCCTGGCTATTGTGCAGGGAGCCTCAGTGAAACATTGTGGTAACGGCGCCGTACGAAGGACCCAGAAGGGGCATGTTTAACCCTGCTCCTACGGAAAACAAAGCTGTCGTGAGGAGAACGGACTCCTTGGAGCTTAAGCCGCCTCAACAGTCAGGGGAATAGTCCGGCCCATGTGCTTTGGTTCCCTGATTGGGAATCGCTGCAAAGATCGAGTATTGCTTGAATTGGCTTTAATGCAGGCTAATCTCAGAACTTTGGAAGTGAGCCAAGCGTAAACCGCGGCAAGCCCTGAATCTGTTTAGAAAGATGCTCCTGCTATGTCTACGATAACTGCTACCAACATTCGTGCCTCTTCGAAACGCTCTCCACATGCACTTCCCCTCTGAGGTTGATGCTGCGTGGGTCCCGATTGGCTGGAGTCTTACTCATTCCTTTGCAGTCTATGACTACATGTAACGCCCGTGTAAGCTCGGAACAGATGCTTCTACACTGTCTCGCAATTAGGTGGCACTGCACTGTTCCAACATTCCACGCAAGTATTCTGCTGAGAGACCAGTGATGCATTGACCATGGGCTGGCATGCTGTACTACAAGTTGCGGCTGTGTACCTGGATAGAGCCGTTGCCTCACGCCTGTTACACCACCCTGCAAAGGGGTTCGAGACCCTCGTCCCGGCCTTTGGGCCGAGCACAAGGAACGGAATGAGCTCTTGACCGGGTCTCATCAGACGGGCTCTTTGCTTCTTCAAAACCGAATTAGAAACTGCACTTGCTGTTTCAAAGGCGCCCGGCAGCCATGCGGCAGCCACCCCCGTCGGCGAAGGTCTGGTGGGTCTGTCAGCTGCACCCAAAGCAAGCATGGAATTCACGACCCTCGGGGACGATCCGGTGCACTCCTCTGCTCTTCCCAAAGCATCCACCGTCACGGGCGTGAAGAAAGAGAAGACAGATGATGCACTTCGGCTTGCGTGTAAGAAACATCCATTGTGACAAAGTGCGGATAGAATGATCAAGGATTGTCTTAAAGGCTGTAGCACTGCATGGGAGAACTGTTCTTATACTTGTGGTATAAAGGAGCTCACCTTTGGGTTGGTAGTCGGGGGACTTTCAGCAGGGTGTTGTGTGTGTCAACATTCACCCTCATAATCAAGCTTACACCCGAGGATCCCAAGCGCGCTGCGATGCGCAACCTGGGATTGAACGAACTGCGCCTCCCCACTGTGGATGAGGCAGTCGGGTTCATATCATTCTGACGCATTCTGTCGACTTTCAGAGCTCTGAACTTGTTGTGTGCCACACTGAGAAGTATTTCCTTGCCCAAGTCGACTCCAAGGCAGGTCCCCATTCGCAGCAGCTGCCGTGCAAACATCCTACGCGATTGCTTCCAGAAATTAGAGACCAGTCTTGGAGTTACCTTGGAACCCCAAGATGTTGAGTGTACTTTTGCGGACCCGGATTTGCTGCCACGGCACTGCGCGCTGCGCAGGAAGTCATCGACGAGTTTCATCCGGCAGTTTGCGCGGGCCAGTCGCTGCAGGCTGCCATCACTTTGGCAGGCCTCAGTATCAAGGCAGGGTATGCTGTCAGGATGTCAGGGGATAAGGGATGTGCGCTGGACGTCGACGACGTGCTGGTGGTTGCTCAAAGCAGGCTTCAACGTTACAGGGTGGGTAAAGCAAACGCAGGGAGAGCTGCAGCGACAAGTGCTGAAGCTTGCAAAGGGTTTCGTGTTCAAGAACATGATCTCTCAGTTTCAGGGCAGAGCTGCGCGAGGTGGGCGCTGCCATGCGCGAATGCAACTCCTGGTGGTACAGGCGGCTTTCGGGAAGCAGGAAAATAGTTTCCAAAGTGAGGGTCTCCCGGTATACCTCTAATTATATGAATACGGGAATCCTGTTTTTCAGGGCTGACGCCAGAGAGGCTGCAGCAACTGACATCGAAACCGGGATGCTGATTGTACAGGCTTGGGAGGGGAAGCATCGGCATCATTGAATCGCCATTTCTCTCTGCAGGATTTGCGATCCCGCAGCCCCACCCGGGCTCCGTCAAAAAAAGCCAAACGGGTATAGCTCCAGCTCATGTTGCCAACTCATCCAATTCCGCCAGGAACAGGAAGGCATGCAACTCTGGCTCACGGAAAGAAATCGTATAGTAGTAGGATGTAGTAGTGTAGTAGTGGGAAAGGTGGCATGGGCGGAAAGTGGCGTAGGTACTACCAGCATCTTGTGCCTAGGAGGAAAGAGACACCAGACCGCACCGCCGTTTGTATCACATGATGTGTGAGGTTGCAGCGCACCAATGAGGACTTTGTCTCCACGGCGGACCTGAAGAAATCCCCCGGATCCTATCAAAGCCAAGCCTACAAGACCATCATCGACCATATCTGGCCGAAGGTCACGACATTGGCATGCGCAGACAAAACCATACAATCCATGCGTGGTTTTGGCGCCGATTGAAATGCAAGCTGTGCAGGCGATTGAGGGATCCGAAATTGAGTCAAAATGAGCATGTTATGGCACAGAAAGCTGAGTCCGAACTCAAGAGGCGTCTTGTGGCTCGTGGCTGCTTCCAACGCAGACTGTGGCCTGGTGTTCACTAGTCTTTTGTATTGCATCCCATGCCTGCGTTTGTTGTCGCAAGAAACTGGAGCAGATGTACCCGAGACAACAGCAAGATTGGCAGATAATGGCCCCGCAAGAAGGGCCACAGTTGCCGGACACCCCCGAGTCAAAAGCTCAACGTTTTGTACGTCTCAAAAAATCTTTCAAATCAATAATTCCGTGCGGGCTTTGAAGCGGGCATGGACCAGGCTTCTTTCCGAAAAGCTCTGCACTGCACTTCGCCGAAAGCAAAAGCTCAACCCTGGCTCAAAGGCCGCCGTATGCTGACATTAAGAACCCCATCACCGGCAAGACTGAGCAAGTCGTCGAAGGCAGGGCCGCAGGTTGGAACATGCAAACACAGCTCTGAACACTGCATGGTCTCATTCGCCATTCTCTCGCATGCCTTCTCTGCTGAAGCGGTTCCCCTGCGGCAAAGGTGTGCCAGCTATCAAGAATGGGCGTCGCCTGAATCTCAAGGACGTTGCATCTCGAGGGGCTCTGAAGTCGTCTGAAGGCCGACAAATACCCTTCAGTGCACCTCTCCTGCAAGGACCGCAAGGACACAAGGCATCCAAAACATCCACTACTGCGCATGGAGGCGCAAAGGGACTCCCTGGCCTGACCTCGTAGGGCTACGTAGCAGCGCTATGGACTCCCAGCGAAGAGACCCTGAGCAGATTAGGCCTTCGGCTGGGATTAGTCAAGATGAAGGTTTAAAACGTAATTAATCAGACTATTCACTTGAGTTATCACGTTCGGCTCTGACCTCCTAGCCCAATTGATCTCATGACTCATGACTCCAACTAGCAAGTTAGGTCAACAAATTGGATTGTGGGCGAGGTCAAGGCTCCAATCTTAGTCTAACTAGCTTCATCGAATTTGCATGTCAAACCCCCCTAATCCAGGAAGGTACATTTCTAACCTAGACTACCGGGGCCCAAGTCGGCAAATTGGCTAGATTAAGTAGGCTCCGTTATCCATATTGATGGTTCTGGAAAAACCAGACCGTTAGATCAATGGGTGATGACAAGCTGGACTGGCTGGTCAATGCCTAAATCCAATGGTGTTCTGTTTACTGAATTGGGATGTCAAGCTGAATCTGACGACTGAATGCAGTAAGTGCTCTGCTGTAGAAGCCTTTTGGGTTAGTGTTTTGAAGTCGGCAGACTGACTGCGAAGTCACCCCCGCAAGCTAATCAAACTGACTATTGGATCAGTTCTGTTGTCACCTGAATATTTGTTGGTGAACAGCATAAACACAGGTGTAATTTCTAGGCACGAGTGCATGTGAGCATACATACTTCCTGCTAAGTGTGTGGTGGTATGTTCTGAGGAGTCTTTGAGAAAGCCTTTGAGCAAGCTACCAGCATCGCCAGGCTGGAACACGGCGGTTCGTCCATGACTAGTACACAGCACAATGTTCTTTAGTGCCCGTTGCAGTCTTCGTTGTGGTCGCCGTGGACATGACTTTTGAACCCAAGCCCTTCAGGGCACCTCTATCAAGAGCCTGAGAATAAGGGGAGTCTTCCATACTTGGAGAGATTCAGATCGGCGAATACGACACCCCGAATACTACCTACATACTTCGTTCGTGTTGCAATCAGTCGGAACTCGATTTCGAGATGCTGAGAAACGTAGCAACCCAATTCGTGTTTTCCTTGGTCTTGTAGATCCTTCTGCTGCTTCAGCGGAGAGCCCTGCGTCATGCATGTTCGAAGTTCCATGTACTGACATTTCCCCAAAGTGGTCGCCTCACATGAGCATGGGCAGTCGTGCTGTGAAGTCGCTGATGTCGCCGCTCTGAGCAGTTTCCAAGACAAAATCCGGGCCTACAAGGACCTAAATCATAAAAGATTGCACCTCTGTAATTCTCTCGTATGCCTCAAGCATGTAGTCCTTGAAATGTCTGCAGAACCTATTTACTTGTTTGCCCGACATTCAATTTCGTGTTCCACGTTTCATGTTATTCTGCGTTGCTCTAAGTTCGAAGTATGTACCGATAGAACGCATGCAGAGGAAATCTGCCTGGGTTCCATTAAAGTTATGCGAGATTTACCCAGGGCATTGGGGTTGAATTGGGGAGCCCCCGTGTGTGAGCAAAATTTGGTCTCTTTGGAAGCGCCCTGCTCCATCCTGACGGCCTCCGGCCTGGAGCCCCTGACCCTCTATGGTCTTCTGCAGGCCAATAGTCACTAGTCAACACAGACTACCATAGCTTTGCCTGGCTTCTTTGCGAACCACTTTTGGCGATCTGCTGTGGCTCATGTAAGCACACACAGATCAAGCTTCTCGAGGCCTGGAAAAGATGCGGTCGCAGCTGAGGAACACGTCTAAGGCGAGGCGAACTTAAAGCAGCATGAAGAGACACGGCTAGCTGTCGCCAACTTCACGGCTTTGCTTTTGGGGCGCAAAAAACTTGATCTAGCACCAGGTCTGGGACCAAGTATGCATTCAGTTTCATACCAGCCTCCAAACAGGAGAATCTCTGAGGTTCCGAAGAGTCTAAGCCTAAGCATTCGCTACTTGGGGATGTTGCAGTAGCAACAGATAGCAACAGGCACAAGCGCCTTCTCGGCGGCTCATAACAAGCCTATGAGGAACCGGTTTGTTCCGGACAGCCTGCCTTGCGAAGTTAACGGCAAGTTGCACCATGTATCAAAACGGATGAGCAAGCACACTCCAACATGAAGATTTCATATTGTGGGGTGGGGGGATATTTCATATTGAATTCCTTGACAGTCGATTGGTCGATTGGATGGGGATCAGCCGCTGGCAGTTTATAATCGTCGATGCAACCCTCCACAATGGAAACAAGAATCAATCAGTTGCTCCGTCACTTGTAGGTCGTGCCCTGTATGGCAGGTTTGGGGTGAGGTCTATGGAGACGACTTCAGTGAGTTCAAGACTCTCAGATGTTGCAGTGCCTACATGCGTGACTTCGTAATACAGGGCAGACACAGTGATTCTGTTGTGCGATCTCCATCTTGACCATTCAACACCTGTGACCCAAGGAAAACGCATGAGACTGCCTACAACGTCACAGAATGGGATCTCTCCTTGGACAACATGAGCTTCACATTTGGTGCCGTGGCCCTGCACGCCGTGTTCTGTGGATTTCTGCGTCATGTTTCGCACGTCTCGCCTGCACAGTCCAGCATTAGTCCAGGCGATGAGTGGACACTTGAGGGCTGGCACTACTTCTTGGCTAATGGAGGCGTGATTTGGGCAGCTTGGATTTGACAAAGACGTGAAGACTGTCGCAGCGTCTCTTCGTACCAGTACTGTATATGAACTTGTGCAGGGCAGGCGACATCGGGTGTCAATTACGAACAACGGCAAAGGTTTCTGCGAGGCTTTGGTTTGGCTTGCACGTATTCCGGGCCCTACCGTAATACCAGACACCAATGCCTTTGCCCGGCCCACCCCGATCAACCGCTCCAAACCCTGAAGAGATGGGCATTGCACGGATGCGGCTTTTGCAGAGCATGTTGCCAAGGACACGCGCAATCGCTTCGGTAACACGACGATGTCGGGGCTGGCAGTCTCCTGGTCATGACTTGGATCCGGCCAGTATGCCGCATGGTGTCCATGCTAGACTTGTGCTCTTCGCCACGTGCATCAAGGTAGTTCTTTCCAACAACGGATCAATCGCTTTGATGGTGGCACCGCGCGGAGGCACACTCCGCCTCCCCTCGATGACAAGTCTTGTGCTTTAGAATAAGTGATGAAGCTTCCTGCTCAGGCATGCCATTCGCGTCCTCCTGCCCGAATCCCGTGCCCTTGGCAGAGAAGAATGACAGGAGATTCTTGATGAGGGGCTCTCATCCAAGGAATCATGCAATGTTTTAACAAGGGTGGTTTGCCGGATAGTGCTTGTGATTTCACTTGGGCGTGTAAGAGGCCCCATACTCTGAGCAGATTGGGCATTTCTTGAAACTGGAGTTCCCAAGTGCGCTACAAATCCTGCTGAACCAACCCCAAAGTTCGAAGCGGCCTAGACATTTAGGCAAATCAAATCCAAAGTAGAGACCCTTGTCCCGACAATAAAGTGCAATCCTCATTGTAAGGACTTCCAACAAACGACTCATCATATTGAAGACAGGGCTTCTGTTTCCCTACACAGAAACCCTAAACGCCGCAAACGCCTGAAATCCTGAAACCTGATATGCTCAGGTCCCCTTGAAGACATGGGTGCATGTTGCCTGCCAACGTCGGGGATCCGATTTGGATTTTATCGTGAGCCTTGCTCGTTATTTGTCCGTCATGGTGGGTGGGTGTGGGGTCAAGGGATTGAGGGTTTAGGCCTAGGCATCATCCCGATTTTCTGATGCTTGCAATGAGCACTTCATTATTTTGGCTGTCCTGAGTTACAAGGGGTGTTCGGGAAACAACATTCCTGACCTTTGTGAGAGCTTGTGGCTTGCTTCTCGGCCGCACCTACTGCGACTGCCGCCCACCCACTCTGTGTCCAAGCGCACCTTGCAAGCCGCAAGCGTTTGTGGAGAATAACATGCAGGATCTGACTGCAGGGCATGATTGCAAGTCCTTGCAACGAATCACAAAAATACGGACTTGCAAAAGTTATATGCCAGAAACATGATCCTGTACTCAATTGAGACCCTAGGTGCCCAGTGCCGCGTGCTTCCTAGAATGGAATTTCAGTTGCACTATGGCACTATGACTATGAGGAACGGCACCCAAGTCTGTACCATGCCGGCACCGGCCGAGCTGGACAATCTGAAGCCACAGACTATGGTGAGGATCGGCCGTGCCTCGTTTCATCGTTTAAGGCTGCTGCTTTTGCAGGATGACGTGGTTGTACGCACTTGATAACGGATTACCTTTCGGATTGTATGGGGTCTTCGTAGGTGGTGTTCCCTCGATTCTTCGCAACTATATATGTGCGCGCATCTACAGTGAAGAGTTCCGAGAAAAGCATCCTCTGGATTTTAATGTCAACTTCATTCCCAGCTGTTTGAGCTTCAAGCTTGTTTTCCCTACTGTGCTTGGAGCCTGCCCCGGCTATATCCGGAAATGTCAGGCTTTGCTTCTTCTCAAGATGCACACACGTTTCAATCACGTTGGCAGTAATCCATAAGAACACAGATAGAAGATGGCATTGGTGACTGATATGTCGGCAACCAGTTGCGACAGCACCAGGTTAAGACCGGGAGCTTTTGCACTTTGCACAAGTATGCATTATATGCAAAGGCTAGATCGGCATTTTCGTAGCGGGACAATCACGCACGACGTGGACAGACAGACGCGGAACATGGCAAACAACAGCGAACGAACAAGCTAAGTTCTACGTGTCCTGTGATCATACATGACATTCACAAATCATTCATGACGTTGCGCCTCACGCCTCGTTTTCGTGATAAGCTTTCGTTTTGGTTTTGGAGATGAGCTCCCTTCTCGCTTAAGGTGCAGCAACCAACGATACAGATTCCAGCCTGCATGCCCTCATCTCGAACATGCGGCTGACGGGCAAAGCTGTCTACCATAAGTCGCTTAGAATAATTTCAGGGACATCTTGAAAGGGACTATTCTGGAGAGGCAAAGAATCTTTCAGGGCGTTGTGCAGCGGCGGTGAAGCAAATGAAACATGCATGATTTATCTGCAGGTTCACTATTATTGCCCAGGATTCGGATGCAGGTTTAAACTAGAATCCTCCCAAAGGGATTACCCCCACCAAGCCAGTGACGCACAGTGCCAAGCTGTACCCCGATATTATATTGACAATGCTTAGCTATGCTAACCTGAAGGGCTTCTCAGTAGTGGCGAGGGAAGTGTAGCTGAAAGATTGATAGTCTGGCTGTCTCTGCCTATGCCGTGTAACATGATTTGGTATGGCTAAATGGTTGCTTAGCCAGGCGACAGGAACCTTATACACCTTGACTTGGTTCTTACGAACTCCCTGTATACACGAAGGACCTCACCTCCGCTCTGTCCCTGCATCTTCAGAGCATGAAGTACTCATTTAGGCCCTAGGGTGATTCCTGATCGTTTCAGCCCCTATAGATGCCGTTTCTTTTTCCATATTCATATCGTGTTCCGTTGTTCTACTTATCCAGGATCCTGTCTGGTAGCACCTCGTGTAAACACTATGTGTTAATCATCCTAAGTCCTAATATGACAATTGCGAATCTTTAGACACAATTGCTGCAGCCTAGAGCACAGAGACCTGCACACAACCCAAGTACGGCAGGAGCGTTGCTGTTCAGACATGTTGAAGCATATTCGTGTTGAGATTGCTGGCACTGTCAGGTTTGATTTGTAATTGCTCGTGGCTCTCGCAAAGCCTCCGTCTAGACAGTGCGTGTACGCCCACATGATGTTCAAACCTATACAAGGTCCACCCCCAGCCCTTTGCGCCTCCACCGGAGTGCTTCTTGGTAACTACAAGTAAGATCACATGCAGGTTAATTGAATCATGTTTTGCTAAGGTACTTGCGACCTCACCAGATACCCAGAGCTGATAGGATCTCCTCAGTTTGTTTCGCATCGCAAGAACTTCGATTAACGCTTCCTCACTTGAAGTCTCCATGATCGATGACCTAAGCAAGGGCTGCATGAGATCATGGCAAAAAGCAGTTGGAAGTTCCAATTTCCAATCCTCTGCCGAACAGTGCTTAACATCTGAAAGCACCGGATTCCTTTTTGGTAGACTTCACCGGTAATTTAGGGACCGTGATAATGGTAGATAGCATTCTGCTGTGGGCCATATAGGGTTGCAGTAAATTTATCTCGAAACTCTGGTCTTCTTGCTTTTGGCCCATCAATTAAGTCGCAAAGGGATCCCTAAACGAAGTGTCCCAAGTCACTGCAATACAGCAACCAACCTCCAAACACAACCCTGAGCGACATGGTGGCTTGCCCATGAATCCGGCATGTGCATGGTGGGAGCTGTGATTCAGGGAGGATGAGATGAGCAAACGTGGGTTAGGATATGTTTATCATGTTTAGAAAAGTCTAGATGTAATTGTATGTAGCTGTCCTACTTTTTTAACTACCTGCGAAGAACTCCCTGTGTAGCCAGCTTGGAGGTCGACTGCTGAACCAGAACGACATTTGGATCTGCACCCAAAAACCCACTTTCTTCTCCACGGAGGTGGGAGTTTCTCCAAAACTCTGGGTATCGCTTTGAGGTCCCTACAATGAGGACCTCAGTAGTTTGTGATCAGGGATAGTTTTTGAGGAAAAGTTTTCAACGTTAATATAGAGGCCCAATTATTGGAAAAGGTTGTTTGTTCCTCTAGGAGCAAACAGGTATTGCAAACAGCTTTGTAGGAATGGTTAGAGGGACTTTGTGCAAGAAGTGTCGGAATATGGGTCCCTCTGTTTAATTTAGCATTCCGTTTTCCAAACTATTGTTGCATGGGAGTCGCATTTGCTGCACGAGAGTTTCAATGCATTGCTCGGTTTAATGTTCGCAGGAGCCCGAATATTTTCAATAGTAACTAGTTTCATTCTGTCGGCCTTGTAGGCTAAGAGAAGTTTCTGATTCTCTTGGGCTGCTACACGAAGCCAAAAGACAGCCTGAACTCCTGTGAGGATACCTGGACCAAGTGAGCATGCGCCCTCTTCTCATCTCAGGACACGCTGGGTCGCAAACATTTCCTTTGCAAAAGAAGTGAATACATCCAAGGCCCCTGTCATGTAGGCCTCCGTGAAGCAAAGATGATTAGCCCCTGTACAGATTACAAGGGATATGTATGAGTGAGTTTGAACCAGTCAGAAATAGTATGAAGGGCTACAGGGCCATCTCCTTACAGAAAAGCAAGGGATTTGATTTGTAATGGCTTTCCAGGGCAGTATGCCTGCCCTTCCCGCCGCCTGCGCGTCAGTGGGTACAGCTTCTTTTGCAGCACTGTTCCCATCTGAATCTGCATCCGTATGCTATTCCCCGGGAGCCTTAACACCCACCAATCGCAACTTTGTATGAACCCTGCATAAACATACGCAAGAGTAACCATTGTAATCAAGACCCTGCGTAGCGAGTTCAGCGAAGCTCCAGGACATGGCTTGCTGGAGGGAATGGTGAATCATGGAGGGCCCACAAAGAAGCATCTTCGGTTGAAAATTGAAGTGCGCATTGAGCCCTCCAAGATTTCTTGCAGGTCCTTCCGGTCTGCCCCTGGATGCATCTAGAGAACAATTACATGACGGAAAGATCCTGTAACACAGTGTGAGTGACGCATTGGGTCTCTGATGACAATAGGAGTATGTATGTATGTATGTATGTATGTATGTATGTATGTATGTATGTATAATATACATATATATATACATATATAGATGGATAGATAGATATACTATGTAGTTCCAGGTCCTAGGCGTGAGCCACAGTTTTTTGTGATCTGTTGCAGGTTCGCGATTCCCCGTGCTATGTGTCATTCATAGCAACATAGTCACAGTATGGACGGCATGTTCCTCCGCCAGCTTTTGCAGCGACTTGGAGTACCGTTAGTCACTCAGAGTTGTGCATATATGTGTGCACGCACTGTTTTTGCATCAGTGACAGTGTAGTGATGTTTGTGCATTCGAAGTGGTTCAAAGATCACTACTGTAGTGTCAGTGTGAGTGTGCATGCGTGCGTGCGTGCGTGCGTGTGTGCGTGCGTGTGTGCGTGTGT
>CAJNJA010062964.1:0-23330 GCA_905231915.1 Symbiodinium necroappetens
GTATGTGTCTCTCTGTGTGTCTATGTGCATGCGTATGCGTGTGTGTATGTGTATGTGTATGTGTATGTGTATGTATATGTGTATGTGTATATGTGTATATGTATATATGCATGTATGCATGTATGCATGTATGCATGTATGCATGTATGCATGTATGCATGTATAAGTGTCTCGGCCCGAGCCTCGGAGAAGAAAGAGGGCCTTCATGTTTTCGGTGCTGCACTTATGGTCCGTTCTGTTGCCTCTGATTCTTCTGCTGACGAGCCACCCAGCTCCACTTCAGAAGACACGGCTTCCGACACGTCGGAGGCCAGAGCAGCCCGGCTCAGGGTGGCTGAGAATCAAGCGGAACGATTCAGAAGGAACCGTTTCGAATGGTTCAGGCGGTCGGTGGTATCCACTTTATGCGAGCAAACTATGGAAGGCCACCTGCGAGCGCTCGGCATCACAGGGCGCCAGCTCATCTCCCGCATGGCGGCTTTCAGGCGACGCTGCCAAGGACGTACCGCAGAAGACGTGGTGGAGTTCACGCTTCCACAAGTTGAGACCCTCGAGTCTCAGCACCTGCATGCAGATGCCACAACGGTTTTACTGCTTTTGGACAGCCCTGTACCGCCCAACGACTACGGCTGGATTCTTTCTGACCAGGTTGGAAGGGTTGGAGACCCACAGCGGCACCATGTGGAACAGTACTGCCTTCTGCTATTGCAGCAGTCGCTGGTACCGCGTCTGCAAGCGCCTACAGCCGGTGCCTTCGTTGAGCGCGTGCTGGTCAATGCTGAAGGCTGCCTCTACCGGGACTTCATTCTGCTGGTCTGGAGACTTTTGTCAGATGGCGACAGGTATCGTTTCCAACAATGGTACCAAGGACGACCACTGGCGACGCCTGAGGCACCAACAGAACTTCCACAGGAACCCTCAAGCAGCTCTCGAGGACCGCAAGCTCCTGGCCCATGATGGTTTGGAGGGCCGCCCCGGTCCCAAGTCCGGGGGCAATTGCTGCTGCCGACAGTCGTGGCCTTCTTCGATCAGGCCCCGCTCATCTGACAGTGCAAGAACTTCACAACTCAGTTTTCCAGAAGTGGCAATTGCGGACACGAGGGTTGGAGGAAGCCTAGGCCAAAGCCCTCCTGAAGTCGTAGACAACTTGGTAAGCGACTTTACAAAGCAGACAATTTTTGGCCCCACTCCTACTGATACTCCTGACAAAGTCATTTGTATCCCCAGGGAGTGCAAATCATGCATACGTTTCACCTTTTTCCAGCTCCAATTTCGTAGGCGAATATACATACTCAGCTTAGGCTACAGCACCAATCCCCAGACCTGCTCCCTCTGGCCGGCGATCGTGAGGAACGCTGAGTTCCCACTCTGCCCTCTCTCCGAGGAGGGGCGCCACCGTCCAGCACAGGCACGCGAGTCGGACCGCATGCCTCTTCAACACAGTGTTGCATTACTGATTGTCCTAGTGTGTGGCCTGCTTGTGCATGTTTCCGAGCGGTGTGCAGATCATAACAGCCGGTGCAGTTATGTGCTTCGGGTCCATCCAGGTATGTTCTGCAGGCGCCCATGCAGCTGTGAGAAGCGAAGCCTCTTATTTCAGCATGTCGTGGGCAGAGCAAGACGCGCGCAGCCTGTAGAGCCAGCACAGTGCCCCAGTGCCCCAGCACCTCACCCCACTAGAGTCGGGTTTAGTCCTCTGCCCGCTAGGCTTCCCAGCAAGTTCCTCCTTCTAGGCTGTATCCTAGTGCAAGCCCCAATAAGTAGCAGAGCCTTTCCTCAAGCCCAGACATATCCCTACATCTCGCCCGTGCCTACGACCTCTGCCGCCACTGTAAGAGCTTTTGGCCGACAGGCTGTCATGCTGACAGCCTCCAGCAAGCGCTCCTTTAAGCGGGCCCAGAGAAAGGCCATCAGAGATGGATATGCTAGGTATAGGGGCAAACTTCACACCCCTGACAGCTTGGCACTAAGACAGATATCGAATCCTGCACCTGCAAAGTCCTGGCCTCAATCATCCCAGAACGTAGGAGCGCTTCGCTGCATCTCGTGGAATGCAGGGGGCTTGCATGCTGGGAGGTATCAGGAACTGTTGGGTTGGCTAGATGCTCAGATCACTCAACCTGTTCACATTGTCTGTATACAAGAAACACATTGGCCACACTGGTCGGAATTTCAGACGACAAGATGGGCTTGTGTACACTCAGGGTCAGGGGATAGTCAAGCGGGTGTTCTGTTTCTCATTAACAAGACTTTGTGTGATGTGACACAACTGAAGCATGCAGAGCTTCTGCCAGGCCGCCTTGTTCACCTGAGGTTGCCCTGCACACCGCCAATAGATCTGTTAGGGGTGTACCAATATGCTTGGAATCCTCACCACAAAGGTCTTGCAGGCAGTGTGCAGCAGAGGCAACAGGCCCTGCTGGCCAGGAGGGACACAGTCTGGCATGCAGTCAGGCAGTGGCTCGGGGGAGTCCCTCAGCGCAATGCAGTTCTTGTTTTAGGCGACATGAATGCCACCTTGCGCACTGAACTCCCTCACATAGGCTATGGAGTAGCATCACACCAGACAGAAGTACACCCGGACCAGGCAGTTTTCCAGGAACTAGTCACCAGCCTAGGCCTTACAGCCATCAACTCCTGGGGTAAAAAAGGATACCAGGCGGGAACTTTCCTGCAACATACCCAGGGTACGGTCCAGCTAGACTACTTTCTCACAAAGCTGCCCTGCCAGCCGCACGCCATGCGCGCACAGGCCCTCAAGCAAGCGCCTGTGGTTCACCCGACGGGCATGCGACATGTCCCCATTGAATGTCACTTCCCGTTCCGAGATTTTCTGCCGGCCAGCCGGGCTCCTTCGAAGCCCACTGCCAAACAGGTTCGGCAGCTCCTGCTAGCCAACCAGTCGTTGGGACCTGCGTTCACTGAGGCCTTTCAACATATAGCCGCCCAAGCACAGCACCCCATCAACATAGAGAACAGTATACAACAGGCATGGCAGCAGGCGCGCCGAACCTGTCGAGCTCCCTTGCCCCGCCCGCAGGGATGCACAGGGACCAGCACCTTGAGCCCCACCCTAAAGACCTTCTGGAGCTGTAAGCAGCAACTCCGGGGTGCGCTAGCTGAAGTGGACAAATACAGCGCCCCTGTCCTATGGTACATCAGCACAGCCTCAGCCCAAGCCGTATGCCGACATGCACCCCGATCCTTGGCACGTGCCCGGTCTCTGTTTGCATGCTGGCGTGCTGCAGTTCGTTTTCACCTACAAGACAAACACTTCCGCAAGCAGGCGAGGCGCAAGAAGGTTCAACAGGTTGATCAACTGATACAAACCGCGGAGCAGGCAGAGAAAAAAGGAATCAGTCAGCTACAACAGCTAACAAAAATCCTGCGTCCCAAATCCTCCAAGCGAACCATTCATTTTCGAGGAGAACATGGACAGCTTCTCACTGCTTCGGAAGAACTTGAAAGCCTTGCCGCCTTTTTCTCCGAACTCTACCAGTCCCAGCAACGCAAACAGCAGGCTCATTTCCTGCATCAGCCCATAGGCATCACCACAGAAGAAGTGGCCAATGCCTTAGACAGTCTGTCTGGCCGCAAGGCTTTGCCTCCTGGTCACATGCCGGCTGTGTTATGGAAATTGGCTGGGCCTGCACTCGTCCCAATGCTATGTGATTCTTACAACCGTACGTTATCACAGGGCGTGCTCCATTTCCCGCAGAGATGGAATGACAGCTTTATGACTTTAATTCCTAAACCAGGTAAGGCTCCGGACAGGCCAGCCAATCTCCGCCCAATTTGCCTATTGCCGGCAGAGGCCAAAATTCTGGCCCGCATTGCGGCTGAACGTCTACGGCCTTACCTGCAGCAGGCATTGCAGTTGGTTCCCCAATTTGCATACAGCCATTCGCGCCAAACGGCAGATGCCATCGACCGTGTCTGTGCTCATTGTTCGCGTATCAGATCCAAGCTCAAGCTGTATCAGCGCACGGTGTTTAGTGCTAGACAGGGCAGGCCGCAGACTCCTTTAGTAGGCGGAATGATGCTTTCGCTAGACTTGTCGCGCGCGTATGACAAGCTGCCGCGAGACAAGCTTGAGCAGTCCCTTCTCCGAGTCAATGCCCCTGGTGACTTGATAACACTCATACTTCACATACATGACAATGCTCACATTGTCATCGAGAAACATGGACATGTAACGGGTGTGGGGTTAGGCCGGGGCATCAGGCAAGGATGCGGCCTGTCACCGCTGCTATGGCTGGCCTTTACCCTTCTGCTGCATGATCAGTTTAGGTCATATCTGCCAGACCATGTAGTCACGGGATATGCAGATGATTATGAGATGCAGTGGGAATTTTCTCAAGCTGGCGATTTCCGGAATGCATGCATACATGTGGAGCGCATCTTGTCTGATTTACAGGCCGCAGGCATGGAAGTTGCTAAGGACAAAACAGTCATTCTGCTAGCCTTGAAGGGCAAAGCCGCTGCGACGCTACTGCGTGATTTCACAGTTCGCAAGGATGGACACCGCTTTCTGCGCCTCAAGAACATGCAGCACACCATAACACTTCCCATTAAGGAATCCCACACATACTTAGGGATAAAGATTGGGTATGGTGGTTTTGAGCGCAGCACGGTCACGCACAGACTAGGGTTGTCATGGGTTGCCTTCAATAGGCTGCACAAATTCCTGCATTCGACAGTGATCCCCCTCCGAAAGCGTGTTCATCTTTGGCTTTCCACAGTGTGGGCGATCATTCAGTATGGCCTAACAGCTGTAGGCCTTGACGACAAGGCGGCGCAACGCTTGGAAGCTCAGGTTTTCAGGCAACTGAGGATAGTTGCTCGTAGCCAGGGTCATGTTACACATGAGACGAATCCTCAGCTGTTAGAGCGTTTAGGGTTGCTGCATCCTTTTGCCATGCTCTCCAAGCAATGCATACAACGTGTGGGCCGCAGCGCATCTCGTTTGCAGCATCTACAGCCTGAGACTGTACAGCACTGGTGGAATCTGCTGCGAAGCAATTTTCACAACATAAGCCAGCCTACAGCCTCGCAAAGCAGATTGAAGGAAGTCACATTGCAGATTTCCTACACTCGTCGCTGTCCTCACTGCCCCCAGGAATTCCCCACTTTTCATGCCCTCAATGTTCATCTAGGCAAGCACCATCCCGGTTGTCGACCCAAAAAGCCTAGCAACCCCACGATCAAGAATCAGCGACGAGATGAGTACCGGGCCCACTCTTTGCAGGGCATGCCGCAATGCAAGCACTGTCGACGCAAGTTTCATGCCTGGCCACAGTTTATGGGACATGTAGATCAGCAGGCTTGCCCTGGCTTGAAAACTGCGATGGCAGAACTTTCCTCTGCTGCGACGCACCTCGAGGCTCTGCCCAAGTCAAATTCCTCCCTTGAAGGGGCGCACGCGCCGGGAGGAATTCAGGCTGAACAGCATGATGTCAAACCTCTGTTGTATCGTCACGACTTGCAAAGCCTCGCCAAGCAGCGCCGCCTTAAAGCACTTGCTCAGGCAATCCGAGAGACTCAATCCTCCAATCATTGCCCTGAATGTTTTCAATGGTGCACTAGTCACAACTATGTTCTGAAGCATGCCCATCACATGCATGCCAACATTCGGCAGGCTAAGCCATGTGTAGCTGCATGGGTGCAAGCCCGCACGTGCGTCCAACGGCCCTGCGAGTGGTGCGGTGAGTTCTTTCAGGCCAGGCACCAAAATCACTTAAAGTCTTGTGCAGTACTTTGGGCTTGCGGGCATTTTCTGTACCGAGCCGGCACCCTTGAGGATGACCAGCAACCTACCCTCCGAGCAGTCGTTGACCGAGCTTCAGGAAGCCGAGTTACGGAGTGCCCAGCAGGAACTCGCCCAGTTTGCCTCGCACATGAAGCAGGACCTGTCCACAGCGGCCCCCTCACTGGCCAGTCTGGAGGAAGACTCCATGTCAGTGGACGCTCGGGACAAGAGGACAGAGGAGTCCTTAGGCTCCCAAGAGGAGCCGCAGCCCAAGTGGGCCAAGGGGGAGGCCAAAGGCGACTCCCAGCTGACGGGAAAAGGGCCGAGGACCCCGGAGGCGAACCCGGGTCCGGAAGCTACAGCCCCGACAACCCCGAACACCGGCCACCGCCCAGCGAGCTCGCAGGCCCGGACCGCGCAGCCTCTCCAGACGACAGGAGCATTCGCTCCGGGGCGAGTACACCGCCAGGAGGAGGCCAAAACCAATTGGTCCGGCAACGGTGGCTGGGGAAGAGGCCAGTGGAGCCGCAACTGGAGCAGACAGACTCCACAGCAGTCGCGCAACAACCGCGACGGGGACGGGGCCTTGCGGGACCTGGTCACAGCTGTGGCCCGGCTAAGCCTCAGGCACGAGGACCAGCACGCCATCGTCGGCCTCGACCTGGACTTCATGTTTTTCCTTCAATCCAGCAAGTCTGGCAACAGCAGATCAGTGACCGATGCTCTGTTCAAGACAGCGCAGGATTGGGATCGCCAGAAGTCAGAGGAGCCGAATACATTAACTCAACCGATGAGAAATGTTCTTCTCTACTGCCTCTTGAGCACCCTCCTCGAGAGAGTCGAAGCCCTGGAGTCGGATGCGGAGGCGCTTCAGCAGGTGAAGAAGCAAGGCCTGGTCATCGGCGAGGCGTATCCTTATTTGCATTGGGATCACACCCAACGCAAACACGTGCCAGCACAGCAGGAGCCGCTGGGTCACAAAGAGGCTGTGGAGCTCATCAAGATGGCTCTCCGCCTAACGGCTTTTCCGGGGGTCATTGGCAGGTTCCATGCCATTCGGAGCCGGGTGGAACGGGGCCCGGCAGAGGTGATCCCCTTCAGCCTGCAGGTTCAGAATCGCAGCCAGGAGTCCCAGCAGATGTGGATCTGCATGAACCGGCTGTCCCGATGCAGTTGCTGGCACCTGGTGGCCGGATCGTTGAGACCGGGCAAGCTCGGCCGCGGCCCGCTCGCCCGGACGATCGAGCGACTCATTCAGGAGCTCTGAGCCTGAACCCCAGCTCGGTGCTGCAGCTCACTTTTCTGAATTCTAGCAACCTGTGCTATGCTAATGCCAGTGTACTGGGAGTCTTGTGGGCTATCGCTGCCACTCCGCAAGGTGTGGTCATTCCCCTTCGGGAAATGCGCCGCCTGCTGCAATGGCTCACGCGCAAACCCCAGCAAATCAAGTTAACACAGCTTCGTGTATGGCGAGCGCTGACTTTCGATTGGCAGGCGCCGCACGCGCAACATGATGCAGCTGAATTTTTGACTTTTCTCTGCCCAGCCTTGCTCTTAGACAGGGATCAGGGTGCTTGGGAAGCAAGATTAGTCATAGCTCCAGCATTGCCGGAAGAGCCAGCCTTTCAGGCCGTCGATCACGGAAAGATGTGGCCGCTGGTGCTCCCCACTGCACTGAACCCAGCACTATCTGGTGCAGACCGCAGCGAGTGGACCTTGCAAGCCTTGATCATTCGCTGGCGCAATCAGGTTGTGCAGCATGCTGCTGTGACGGCCCCGCCGGTTTTGCTGTTACAGCTTAATCGTTTTGACCAAGATGGCCAAAAGGTGCATCACCCTATAGCCTTAAGCCCCGCGGTTTACCTACCCTGCTTCATAGGCCCTAGTAACAGCACCACCTCGGTCAGATATAACCTCGTAGCAGTGCTCTATCATCTTGGTCCTACGATGCTGGCAGGCCACTACCGAGTGGCATACTTCTCCCGAGGTTCTCCTAGTCACACCACAGACGATAACCGTCCCGCCCAGGCATGCACCCCAGCTGATATGGAAATCGTGCGCAAGTCTGCATATATCTGTTTCTTAGTGAAGAGTTGAACCCGTTTTGGAGCTGAAGTCAGGTGAGGAAGTCACATGTGCTGTTCACGACTCATTTATTCATTCATGTTATTCTTTATCGTATTATTCATTCATGTTGTACTTTCTGAGTCTTGCTTCTGAGGACCTGTTTTCCAAACAGCACATGCAGACATCTCCTCCATCAGAGGCCCTTCGGGGTATTTAATGCGAGGCTTCTACATCTGCCCCACGGGGCGGATCACGCCGGGCAGATGCTCTGATCTTTCGTTTTACGGTACTGCACTCTTGTTGGCTTGAAGAGCGCCTAAACCCTTACTTGTTTTTCCAGTTGTTGGTTTACCAAAGAAGCCTTTGTTTTGCACTCCCGGGATACCGTAATACGGCGGTATGCGTCTTCGAGACGCCGGCTTTGCTGCCCGTGCGCAACGCAGGACTCTTCTTGCGGCGGTGGAAGAAGAAGTATGCATGTATGCATGTATGCATGTATGCATGTATGGAGGCTAAGATCTGGGCCGGGAACGACAGTAGACAGATTGGACGAAGATGATTCTCCTAATCCATGAGCAAGCGATCATAAGCACTCAGCACGGAGGCCAGGTGGCCCACATTGCTCTTCGACGCGGCTGCGGATTGGCTCCAATACTCTGGACATTGTTTTCCGCATGGGTCCTCAAGAGGATGCAGAATCCCTCGATAGGAGACGTCTGTCAGGCTGCCACGGTGTACGCAGACGACAACCACTTTTCGTGGACTATCAAACGGGGCCAAGACCTCGAACATGCTTATCGGGCGATCAAGCATGTGATAAGCTGCCTCGTAGAACACGGACTTCAAGTTAGCATTGCGAAAACCGTGGTACTTCTTGAACTACATGGTCCTCATGCTTCCAAGACGGCGGAGCGCTACATTGTGCATCTCCCGGAGGGGGCCCCACTTGAAAATCATGATTCATGGCCGAGCTATGCATCCAAAAATAGTTGCTAAGCACGTCTACCTGGGAGCTGTCATCACCTACAAACGATTCGAGGCCGAAACCTTCAGGCATCGACTTCAGATCGCCAAGGGCTCGTTCACCAGGCTCGGGCCCATACTTCGCAACAGATCCGTGCCTATGTCACTCAGACTCCAGTTGTGGAAGGGCTACGTGTGGCCAGCCCTATTACACGGGCTTGACTGCACGGGCCTGCCGTCTGCTGAGCATCACAAATTGCAAGTACAGCTCATCAGGCAAGCTCGATCGATTGCGAACTCCTAGCCTATGTTCACCAGGGAATCCAACGTGGACTTCCTCGCCAGACTTCGCCTCTCAGATCCAGTAGGACGACTCAGAGACGCCTTTCAGAGAAGACAATCACAAGACACTCAGCTGAGCCCAGGTCTCCGACCAGACGCAGCTCTCGTGCAATGGAGGGCTGTTGTGAGAGGCCAACTATTTGAACGCACAGGCAGTGCATGGCAGGGTTCTTCACAGCATTCCAGCACCCGCTTTGTATGTGTCGACAAAGTCATCAACGAAACCTTTGAATGTACTGTCTGTGGCCAGTGCTTCACCACAGCAGCATCACTGAAGAGGCATCGATTTACTATGCATCTCGACTCTGAACAGAGAGCTGCACGCGCAGCTGACAACAAGCAAGCCCGCATGCAGGGGCTCATGGAGCACTCACTTGAAGGAATGCCACAGTGCCGACACTCGTTCACAACGTGGCACGCATTTTTCTATCACGTGTCCACACGCAGCTGCGTATTTCTACGTACCATCTATGCCGCGAAGGATCCTGAAGTTCACCTGCTGCCTCACCTGAACGAGGCATTCGTGAATTCGCCCGAGATCCTGAACAAAGCCAGAGATAGTACTTGGCAAGAGCTTGCTCTACTGGATTGTGTTCAGAAGAAACATCACCATTGCCTCGAATGCAACCATTGGAGCGTGAAGCCGCAGTATGTTCGCCGACACATGCAACAAAAATATCCGGAGAGAGCAAGCCTGATTCAACAGTGCATTGCTGACATCAAGCAAAGCAACATCAGCATCAGCAATCCTTGTCAGTTCTGCGGGCTGAGTTATCAACGTCGCGACGCTCATCTTCGTTCATGCATAGGCATTTTTAATGGTGTCTATCTCCATCGACGCCTCGCTCGAGGGAAGGCTCTAGATCTCGGAGGCTGTTCCTCTGCACAGACCACCTCGGCCTCTCCGCCTGATGTTCGAGACATTCGAGCAACGCTGCGAGCTGCCAGTGCCGGCGGAACTTCGGGAAGCCACACAGGACCTCAACCTCCTCAAGTCCCTTCTCCCGTCCATGAACATTCCGGACACCTTCGCGATGGACCTCGAAGACCGGGACCTTCTGGACGAGGACCCGGACGACCGACCACCCAAGTGGCCCAAGCCGGGACCAAAAGGGGCTCAGCATCGAGGCAAGGGAAAGAACCAACAGTGGCCCCGAAGCTCACCATCGGCAGTGAGTGGGCAAACCGCAGGCCTCAAGGCAACAAGTCGTGGGACCCACGCCGACAGTGGAAGGATCAGACCCAGGACGACAGCCTGAGCAAGCAGCTGGCAGAGCTCAAGGCGAGGGTCAGTATGTTGACCACATTGGTTCTCCGCCAGGAGATCCAGTTGAACATATGCAGACAAGATACAGCATATGTGGTTTTCATCCAGACCAGCGGACAGGACAGCATCGCACGCACACTGTACAGCATAGGGACGCACGGCATCGCACCAAAGCCGAAAATCCTACCCAACTGACGGCACCAATGCGTGTCATAATGTTCCAGCATTTCATCGAGACGATCAAGGATCGGTTCGGCAAGATGGCAACGCCGTCTGCGAGGTCGAAAGCCCAGGAAATGGGCCTTCTGACAGGGGCACCACACAAGATTCCAGGCCTTCGCTGGGACCCAACTCAGAAGACCCACGTGCTGGACACCAAGGTGGACCCTCTGGAGCCGGAGACTGTTCAGCAAGCCCTGGACAGGCTACTCCTCCTGAGCTCCTCCGATCTGGTCATCTCCAGATTCCACGGCATGAGGAAGCTCAGCGAGGACTACTCAGCGCCTACTTTAGGCATGTTCCTCGAGATCGGGATGAGGACAGACGCCGCTCAGGAAACATGGCGACTATTCCATCAACTGAGCCAGTCAGCAGTCTGGATGTCGGGGGGGCAGCTTCCTCAGACACGAACGACTACACCTCAGTGCCCTGGCGAAACGTCTTGCAGCTGTGTCGAAGTGAGGCAGATGATGCTAGGCAATGCCAGCAATCACTGCTACTTCAATGCTCTGCTTAGCGCCTTGATCCATTTAACCTGCCCGCTCGGCAACCTGACTGAAGAGTTTGAGCACAGATTCTGTAGCTTCATCAAATAGCTGACGAGGTGCTCACGCACTACAGTCACACATCTCTGGCAGGATCCTAGATGGGTTGCTCTCCTGAGAGGCTGGAACAACCCTCATCAACAGCGCGACTCTGCTGAGTTTCTGCAGTTCTTGATCCGCAGCCCTCTCCTTCGAGACACCCGGCTTGAAGTTGTGTGGCAGGCGAGGGAGCGCTTAGGCCACGCAGCTCGTACCGTGGATGCTGGACAGTCAGCACCCCTGCTGCTGCCATCCCCTGGGCCTGTCGCTAGCGATAGTGGGAGGTTGTGCACTGTTCAAGGTCTGATCGATCAGTGGCAGCAGCAAGAACAGCTCCATGCAGTAGTTTTCGCCCCCAGGGCGCTAATCCTCCAGGCCTGCAGGTTTCATTATGAAGTCGGTGATCATCGATGTACCAAGCGTAGGTACGGCATTGATCCGGATGTGCTGCTTGATGTTCCTTGTTTTGATGACCTGTTCTCGCATCGCTTACCCACTTAATTCAGTGGTTGTTCATTTGGGCGACGACCCAAATCAAGGCCATTATGAGACACTCCTGTATGATGAATCGCACAGTTTCTTTCTTGCCGATGACGGGTGCCCGGCCAAGGCTGTTCGGCACTCGACCGTTGAAAGTCTTCGTCGTGATGTGTATCGGTATCGCTTTTTCTATCACAGACTTTGAACTCATATGGCCTGCCCCCGCTTTTGGGTATGCGTACCGGGGGCTTCTCTCTCTTTTCCTCTTCGTTACTTTCATTGCTTGATTCTTCTGCAATCCACTGGCGGGCGGAGGATGTGCATAGCACAGCTTAGCCGGGCGATAGGCCTGTCCTCCTTTTACACGTAGCAAAGTATCGACTTTGCATCGGCGAAAGTGAAAGTGAAAGTATGCATCTATGCATGTATGCATGTATGCATGTATGCAGGTATGCATGTATGCATGTATGCATGTATGCATGTATGCATGTATGCATGTATGCATGTATGCATGTATGTATGTATGTATGTATGTTTACATATCTGTTTATATATCGTACTTATACCCATCTTTGTCTCTATCTCAATCTCTTGCTCTGTCTCCATCCTTATCATAATCTCCTGTTCCGTAGCTATATCTATACCTATACCCATATCTATACCTATCTCTGTATGTATGTCGATATCTGTATCTATATCTACATGTTTATTTATCTATGTCCATATCTATATGTAGATCTAGATCTCTATTTATATCAACATCTATATCTATAATCAAACCCATATCTACGTCATCTACAGTATATCTACATCTATGTCTATATATCTACGTCTATGTCTACATCTGTACATATGTCCATATCTGTTTCTATGTCTGTGTCATGTGCGTGCGTGCGCACGCGCTTCTCCGGGTTTGAGCTGCAGCTTATGGTGCCTGTACAGGTGAAGAGCTTGTTCTCGAGCTTGCCGAATGAAGGCAAGTACCACTACCGACAAGGAGTCAACATCTTGCATGACGGCTTGCGCAGGGTGTATCCGGGATATATCAGGAGCTGATGCAGAGAAGCATTTGAACGATCCCATGGTGATCGCCAAGCTTCAGGAGGTGGTCTGTTGATTTCGCGGCTCATTTCGATTCATCCTTCGAAGGGGACAATGTTGTGGCTGTCAGGCTGCCAGAACGAATTCTCGTGCGGCTTACGCATCCTTCGCGACTCTTCACAACAATCTGGCGCTCCACTTGGTTCGTCGCATCTGTCGGCATGGACGCATGAAAGCTACTCGTAGTTTTGCTCTGGTTGCAGGTCAAGGCTTCTTCGATTCGTGGGCAGGTGGATTTCAAGCCACCCAGGCCGGGTTTGGCACAGGAAGCCGTGTGTCATGGTATGTCATGTTCATGATGCTTGAGAGTCCCACAATAGCAGAGTTGTGCAGCTACAACCGCGGTGGAGAGGCATTGATTGAGTCTTGTGTTGGACATTCTAGAATCCATAGCGACAGGTGTGTTGAGAGCGCTGAGGCAGTACGGCCGAGCACCGCTTCCTTTGGAGGCAGTGGAGCCAGCCAGCGAGATCGTGAAGCGCTTCCGCACAGGTCGGACTTGGATTTTTGGCATGTTGAGACCGCAGCTGAGCAGACAAGCAGGTGCCATGTCCTATGGGTCAATCTCCATGGAGGTTCGAATTCTTTTCTCGCAGTGCGTGGCAGAAGGCTTCATGAGTTGCTTTCACTTGAGAGGCCCACAGCACACTCGCGATCGCATTGAATCGCCTTGGTGGATTCTCAAACACAGGCGAGGGTGGCGAAGATCCGGCTAGGCCGCTTGGCCGACGTTCAGATAGAGCTCGGTCGTTCGTGTCTGGTCCGCTCGTCCGACAGGGTCTGACTGGTCGGAGAATCGCGGGTCCAACTTATTCAGCCTGGGATTCGATGGAGGTACGAGCCACTGCCCAATGGAGATTCACTGAAATCTGCCATCAAGCAGGTGGCATCAGGGCGCTTCGGTGTCACAATGGAGTACCTGGCCAACGCGCAGGAGCTACAAATCAAAATGGCGCAAGGTGCAAAACCAGGCGAAGGAGGAGAGCTGCCAGGAAAGAAAGTGCATGGAGGCATCGCCAAGACACGAAACTCCACACCTGGTGTTGGCCTCATCTCTCCCCCACCTCATCACGACATCTACTCGATCGAAGACCTTGCCCAGCTGATCTTTGATCTCAAGAACTCCAACCCAGATGCTGGTGTCAGCGTGAAGCTGGTCAGCGAGATTGGCGTCGGTGTGGTGGCCACCGGAGTGGCAAAGTGCAAGGCCAGCTGAGAGTCTGCGCATTTTCTGTGTTCATGTGTGGTCATGCGTGAGAGAGTGGGAGAGGCATGGCATGCGTGAGGCAGACCACATCTTGATCTCTGGTTGCGACGGCGGTACCGGGGCATCGAAGTGGACCGGCATTAAGCACGCTGGTGCTCCATGGGAGATTGGCTTAGCTGAGACTCACCAGACCTTGGTGCTGAACGGTCTGCGCGGTCGCGTCACTCTGGAGACGGATGGACAGCTCCGGACTGGCCGGGATGTGGTCATCGCTGCGCTCTTGGGAGCAGAGCGCTTCGGCTTTGCGACGGCGCCCCTGATTGCGATGGGTTGCATCATGATGCGAAAGTGCCATCTCAACACTTGCCCTGTTGGTATTGCTACGCAAGACCCTGTTTTGCGCAAGAAGTTCGAGGGACTGCCAGAGCACGTCGTGAACTACCTCATGCTCGTGGCCGAGGAGGTGCGCCCACAGCGGTTGCAAGCACCAACAGAGCCTGGTTACCCATGCACTACGCTTCCAAAAAACGAGCTGGAGATTTGTTTTTGAAGGTTTGTGTTTCATTTGTTTCAGGGATGCGGCGGTCAGCAGCACTGCTCTCACCTTGTCTGCTATAAGGCAAGCAGGGACGCTTCTCCACCCCTGACCACGAGTGTGAGTCAATGTTTCTGTAATTATTCACCTTGTCCTGTCGTTTTTCTTTCGTTACGACATGTTGATTCTCTCATTTGTAAGAATAGCTTGCTACTTGGGCTTTGGCACAGGGCAACGTGGGCCTCCGCGCAGTTTTACCATTCATCCCATCCCTCGTTATCGCCGCCATGGCTTTTAAGCTGTACTGCTACTGAATGCGGCCGGATTGCTATCATCAACCACTTAATTGCCATGATCCTTCGCATGATTGCCAACGATGCAGGTTGCTTTTCCGGCCACTATGCGTCAGTGCGAAAAGTAGCTTTTTCCAACTTGGAGCTTATGGGGAGCCCCCTTTAAATGCAACTATGGAAGATCATAGCTGCTTGTGCTGCCTGTGTTAATCTCTGCGGGAGTTCGCGTTCTACTATGTCCCACTTTCCGTCGACATGGAGCCACCTGGATGTAGCTGTCGACTGCTGTTTGCAGGGCACTCGCAGCCGTCCTGCACTCACAGGGTTGCTGCAGGAGCCGCCAGTAGCGAACCGGGACACCGCAATCACTCTCAACATAGCTTTGCTGTTTTCTGCCAACGGAAAAACGCGAAAGCCCAACAAACCCGAACAACGCAAAGAAAAGAGACAAACGCGGATCCCGATTACAATAATAGTAATGATGCTCACTACTATTATTACCACTACTATTATTATGATTATTAATAGTTTTACTACTACTACTACTACTACTACTACTACTAAGGGTTTCGGCTGGAGACTGAGCCTGAGGTAGAGTCCTTTTGTGCTGCGAAGGTTCATGGCTGTGTCCTGGTTCCTTCATTTTCTGATATCACTGACAATCTGCCTTATGAGCTCTGACGTGTACAACCAGCCGCAGGGGTCCCAACTCCCCTGGCCGACGACGAGTGAAAGTGACCATGCTACTAGGCAAGCGTCGGTAAACCTGAGGGTTGGAGTTAGCACCACAGCTGCTCCGGGAGCCTCTGTTTTGGAGGCGAAAAGGACTGGACAGGGATTTTCGATCCGGACTCTCTGGAATAACAGTCGAAAGCGAGCGTACAGACGTGCGCACAGACGTGCTGAGCAGCAAGGCGGTACGTGGTACCGTGGCAGGTGGCATAGTGCCTCATCGCTGGGAGTTACTACAGTGGAGGGTGGCAGCTCTACAACACCCACGGTAAAGCCACCCCCTGGAAGCCAGACCTCGCCGCGCCTCTCTGTACTCAGCTACAACATCGGAGGGGTGACGCCTGAGGTATACGACACCTTCAGGGAATGGTTGCACGGCTCCTGTCAGGCCGACATAGTGCTGCTACAGGAAACCCATTGGGGATTCGGTCGCGACGATAACCAATGGCTCATGGATGACTGGATTGCCATCACCTCGGCTGACTCGTCCAGTCGATTTTCGGGCGTTGCTGCATTTCTGAGACGGAGCAAGTTCCAGGAGGATGCCATCAGTCACTGCACCTGGATCCCGGGTCGCCTCTTGCACATCAGATGTCAGGGGCACCGCGCGGTTCTAGATGTCGTGGTTGGATATCAATGGGTCTGGCAGGAAAAGGATGCCGATAAGGTCGCGCGCAAACGTGCGACTTTCTGGACGAAGCTGGGATGTCTGTGCCAGGGTTTCAACGCGACATATCCTGCTCATGGGCGCTGACTTTAATTCCACAGTGCGCCCGATCTCGGGCCTGGTTGGAAGGGGACTGCACCCCACGACGAGAGCGCACGACCCGGACTTAGAGGCGCTACTGCTGGAGCAAAAGCTGGTTCTGCTCAAGACCTCGGCGGCTCCAAGACTCAGTCGTACCTTTTTGCATGGAACACAGTCCTCCCAGATTGACTTCGTGCTCACGCGGCGTCGTCACGCCGACCTGGAGGCCAAGAATGCTCATCCCACCACTCTGGATCTGGTACCATGGCGCCTCGGACCCAAGCACCGGCCCCTTACTTGCACTCTGCCTTGGGTTCCTGGGTGGTTTCTGGCCCCTAAGCACCACAAGCCCCTTAGGTTTTCCCTCCAAGCCCTTCGCCTCAGCATACAAATGCAGGACACAGTGGCGCAGGAGTTTCAACGGCATGTGAGTCACGAGCTTTACCGTCTCCCGACTCGGGCTAGTGTACAGGATCTCAACGCTGCCATTCTCCCAATCTGCCGTAAGTTCTACCCTACGACCCGAAAGCCCCAACTTGCTGACTTTGGACAGGCTCAGGTTGTTGTTTCGGTTCGGAATATGTGGGCTGCACATCGTGCTTTGCGCCACCACAGGGGCTCTGTTTCCTTACGTACAGTTATGGCAGCATGGCGAAGGTTCGTTGAGTTTCAGAGAGCCAGCACAGCTTTGCGGCGCGCCAGTCGGCAAAGACGCCGAAACTGGCTGGAGCATCAGGTTACCCTGGCTGAGGCCGCGGCAGCTAAAGGAGATATAGCAGGGGTGTATCGCACTATTAATCACATTGCTCCTAGGAAACGTCGTGATAAGGTTCGTATTAGGTCTGTTGAAGGGCACATTCTCTCGGTGGAACAAGAATTTACTGAAATCTACAGATATTTCTCTGATGCCTTTCACAGGGAGGATGCTTTTGTTCTTCAGACGTCAGGCCTTCAACTTGAGTTTTCTGAGGCGGAGATCATGTCTGCCATAAAAGAGCTCAAGCCTGGGAAAGCAGTCCCGACCACCAGCCTCCCTGCTGATGTCTGGAGGTTATGCTCGGAGGGCTTTGCTACTCGGTGTCAGCAGATCATCAATGAGGGCTGTAATGAGGGGTTTCAATTTCCTTCAGAAGCCACTGACTGCCTGCTCTCGCTGCTTCCCAAGCCGGGCCGGCCGTCACGACGGCCTAAGGACCTTCGTCCGTTGGGCTTGCAAGATCCGTGCTCAAAGGTCTTAGCCATTGCTCTTAAAGCCCGCCTCTTGCCCATAGTGAGTAGTTTCATTGCCAATCGGCCACAGTACGCTTATTGCCCCAACAAGGCGATTGATGAGGCCATCAGTAGAGTAGCCAGCCACTGTAGTCGAGTAAGGGAGAGACTGCGCCGAGGCACTTTAAGTGTGCATGCTAAACGCTCAGAGCAGGTAGAGAGCACTTGCTTTGGAGGGCTCAAATAGGGCCGCGCTGTCAGACGCCGGGGTGCCATCGTATGTGCACTGGCACGCACAGACGATGCTGCAGTGGCTGTGGAACAGGGATCCACAGTCACAAATGTGAGCATCGTGTTATGGCAGCACTTCGTGATGGAGACACTATCTGCTATACGGCTGGGTGTTTGAGAGTTGCGAGCGGCACGCATGTTCACTGCTGCTCTCGATGTGTGGAGACAAGGGGTCAGCTGCACAAGAAGAGCTGCGACCGAAGACAGCAGCAGCAGCAGCAGCAGACAGCTGTGGAAGGTACCTCAAGCACATCTGCCGCATCTGGTCGAAGACGGAGTTTGGAGACTGGTAGCTCTCAAGCAGTCGTTATCAACCTGGAGGAGATGGACTAAAAGCTGTTTTCCAGTAGTCTAGATTGGAAAGGGAACCATCAAGAGAATGGTGCGGCTGAAAGTCGCCGGACACTTTGTCTGTCCCATCGTCAAACGCCCGGATTGTGTGCGAGACGTCGGCAATGCAATACTACTACTACTACTACTACTACTACTACCTAACTACTACTATTATTATTCTTATGATTAATTCCTATTACTATATCACCGTTATTTCTACTACTACTACTACTACTACTACTACTACTTCTACTACTGATTTTTAGCGCTTGTTCCGCATGTTTCGCATGTATGCTTTTCGTGTTTTCGCATTTTTCGTGTTTTTTTAGTGTGTGTTGCCTTTTTTTGTTGTTGTAGTTTTCGCGTTTTTCGCGGTTTTTTTGACGATAACAGGTACTAGTACTAGTATTGCTAGCGATTATTTTCCATTTTATTCTTACTATAAATATTGCTATTGCTCTTAACTGCTATTACTATAAATTTTTGCTATACTACTACAATGCTTGTACAATCATTATTACCGATACTATGCTGTTACTATAGTTGTTATTATTATTACTGTTACTAGTACTACTATTACTATTGCTATTATGCTGATGATACTACTACAACTATCATTATTACTATTATTATTACAGTATTCATTATTACGATTATTGTTATTATTATTATATTATTATTATTGTTATTATTATTATTAGTATTACTAATATCATTATTACTATTACGTTACAGCAATATCTATTACTATTGCTACTACTAGTTACTATTGCTATTACTGTTACTACTTCTACTACTACGTGCGTGTTATTTGTGCATTTCGCGTTTTTCGCGTTTTTCGCGTTTTTCGTGTCCCCTCTGCGCCCCCGCCTACCCGAGACACACAAAGTGTCCCCACAGGGGGTCCTGCTTTCCCTTCCACCCACAAGATGGTAATAGTTGCTGCAAACTTTGTGATTGTTAACTATGTATAGGAGTTCTCCGACCTTTGGTGGGGCTGCTGATACAATTTTTTTGGGGTGGGCTTCAAGTGCGGGGGACTTGACCGTCCCCGATACCCGAGACAGAGAGAGAGCAAGAGAGTGCTACCTACAAGACACCCACCAAGCATGTAGATTCCTAGACATGTCAGGTGCGCGTGCTCATGGCAAAGATGGGTTTCAGAAACATGGATGAGCTCATCGGTCATGCCGAGGCCACGTGGTCTTTTTTGTAAGACAACAGGGCAGTCTTTTTCGCATGCGATTCAAGGTCTTGCGGACCGATCCGGCAGTCCGAACCGGGCCACTCCTTTTGGATCCGATCCTGGCAGCGGCGCATCAGCTCCCTGACGCTGGCAAAATGGGCATCTCTGTCCAAACTAAACACAAGTGCTGCGAAAAGCATGCTGAGAACCGGAATGAACCACAGAACATTCGTCAGTTTGACACACATTCGGGTGGACAAAGGACCGAGGCCTGCCTCAATGAAACATGGGAAGCACGCGCACAAGACCAAGCCCAAGTTTGTCAGTCCCAGCCACGAAATAGCACACAACAGAGACACATTTCCTGGAGTGAAGCTGCAGATGATCAGCACCAGTACACCACACACATGAACATCCTACGTTGCAGCGGCAGGCTGTAGTGCAGTCGGTTCGCATGTGCATGAGTCGCATGTTCCAGTGAGGCAACATCGAGAATCGCAAGCTCTATGGGCAGGAGCACTTCATGGTTCTGCAGCGAATGATTGACAGAACGCTAGTGGAGGACGGGAGATGACCGAACAGCATTCTGCACCAGCCTTTCTAACTGGTCACCATATGCCACTAGCACAAAAGGACTGCAAAATGACTTTCCGCTACGGCGAGCGGTCCTACGTTCAGTACAACCATTTGAACAATGCGGACCGCACTTGTGGGACCTTGTTGTCCCACGAGCGCCTCGGCTAGAAGTGCTTCCCATCTCTTCCCGGGCATGAGCAAAATGTCTTCGAAACTCAATTATGCGACTTCAGCTAAGCACATGAGCCAGGATCTTCAAGCGGTGGGGCAGCAGCCTTCCTCCTGGAACGTGCCACATGAAGCTTGCACGAGGATAAGCGTCCATATGATGCAAACTGGCACACGGGAATCCTGCTTAGGAAGCTATTTGGCACGTCGGGCCAGTCATTCGGCGCCTTTTCTGTCAAGGGTGTGCTGCTCGAGTTAGAGGGTGACTCGCAGGCAGGCCCGTCCTGTCAGCATGGTTGGACTACGCACCTAGACATGGCAGCTTGTTTCACTCTGCAGGACTACTTCGGCAAGGGCTTGAGTGGAGGTGCTCTCGTCGTGTACCCACCGAAAAAGGCGCCCGATGTGATAACCAGTGGGTCCGCGAGGGAAAAGCTGCCTTTCGGCCTTGACCCGATTTGCGCTTGAAGAAGCAAGCGGACTTCGTAATGTGTCCAGCGACACGGATGCAAATCGTCTGAAAGTCGAGACCAGTGCTGCTGTTGAGGCGGTAGAGCAAGGCTTCGAAGCTGCAAAGAACATCATCATCGGCAACACAGCTCCTCGTATTGGTACGAGTGTGCAAGCATGCGGGATCTCCTGTATTTCGCGTGTGCAGAGGCCTTGTATGGGGCAACATCGGGTGTCTGCTTCGTGAACGGCATCGCAGCAGAGCGGTTTGCAGTGTCGCAGCAGCACCGTTGGTAAGAATGGGATGCAATGCATGCATTACGAGACTGCAGCTCCAACGATGCAGTGAGTCATGCATTCAGCAGCAGTATGGTCTTTTCATTTGTGCTGTACAGAGCTGGGGCAATATTCGCTGTTTTTTTGGTGTTGTACTTCTTCTTCAATGTCGTTTTGGACTTTTTTTCAATGTCCAGGTGCGCAACTCCGGCGTTTGGGCTGTCGTGGAGGGTGCCGGCGACCATTGCTGCGAGTACATGACAGGCAGCGGCAGCATGCCACGCAAGAGAAGCAAGTTTCACCCGGAGTAGATGTTAGACGTCGTGCGTTTGTCGGTGCCAGGTGGACGCGTCCTTGTCCTGGGTTCCGTTGGGGACAACTTTGGAGCCGGTGCGGGACTGTGTGGGACACCTCAATGCTCAAGGTTCTGTTAGCTGGACTGAGGCATGAGCGGAGGGATCACCTGGATCTGGGACCCGTCCCAGACCTTCGAGAGCCGATCCTTACCGCAGGAGCCGCGGCATGCCTGGCTTTTCAAACGGTCCAAAGGATGAAGTAGCCCAGGGTTTCAACATGAGCCCGAAGACGCAGTGAAGAGGACCCGAGTCTTCGCCTGATGGAAGCAAGTCCGAAGAGTCCGTAGTTCTAATAAGTGACATCAAAGCTCGCGATATGTGATGCAGGCAGGATGCGAAATTTGAATTGGAGTTTAAGACTTGGAGCACGGGTTCATCGTATTGCCATCATTCGTGCTTTCAAGCCACGGTTCCAAACATCAGAGCTTACGAGCTCAAGGTACCAGCGTTAGAAGTAGCAGCTACATGAAATGTCACGAAAGCTCTCCCCCAGAGAGCTTTTCGTTTCAATACTCAGAAATTGTTCTGCCAGATGGCTCAGGGGGCTTGCGGGTGTTGGGGGGGGCCCTCTGAAGTGGCCGGATTTGGGTCCGGTTTTGGCAGCCAATCCCCATGCTAGGGAGGGCAATTTGGGGCGTGGCCGCCTGCCTCCTTTTTTGGCTCTGGCGGGCTCGATTTGAAGGGAGCACCATAACACGCGGGTCCCCGATGATGCTCATGATGTCCGAGGGATTGGGGGGAAGGGGGGAAGGGCAGCGCCCATGAAGCTGTAACATTTCTCAAACCCCAAGCCGGCAAACTCTCCGCTGCGGCCTTTTTGCTCCAGGCCCACCCGCTCACCTGGCAGTATTTGACTGGCAGGCAACAAGAAATTTCCCGACAATCGGGTGTCCAAAATGAACTGGTGTCCCAAACTCCATTGGCCAGATCCAGCCGTTTTGGTGGTCAGGGGTTTGCGCCTTCAACTTCACAAAACCATCACTCCTTCTCCTTCTTGGGCTTGGGTCATGAGCCTTCAGGCTCCGGTGAGCTGTAATTGTAAGTGGCTCAAGTAACTTAAACAGTCGAGTCTTGGGTTGCACTGTCGGTGTGCGTGGTAGGTGCAACGCACAACTTACTTAAAAAGTATCCTTTAACCCTAAGCTTAGGGAAGCCAAGGCTTCTAGGGTCAAGGCTTCGGCGTTCCCAAAAGCCCCTTACAAACCTACTATGGGCTTTAGGGTTTAGGCGACCATAAGGGTACTATAGTTTAGGGTTTAGGCTAGTATAAGGGTACCATAGGGTTTAGGGTCTAGGCTACTATAAGGGTACTATAGGGTTAAGGCTTAGGCTACTTTAGGGGTAGTATTGTTTAGGGTTCAGGCTACTACAGGGGCACTACAGGGTCAAGGCCATATAGGGTTGAGGGTCTAGGCTACTATAAGGGTACTGAAGGGTTTAGGGTTTAGGGTTTAAGCCACCGCAGGGGTACTATAGGGTCTACGCTATTGTAGGGGCAGTATAGTGTTTAGGCTATTATTGTGTTTACGGTTTAAGGTTTAGGCTTAGGGGTTTAGGGTTTAGGCTACTATTGAGTTTAGGGTTTAGGCTACTAAAATTGCATAGAGAAATGCGTGCAGCGGGCGTGCAGTAATGGCCATGACCCCCATGACCATGACAGTATGTACATGCATGCGTGCCTGCATACGTACATGATACATAATGTACACACACACGTACGGACATTTACATGCATACGTATATGGGCACATATAGGCAGACATGCATGCATGCATGCACGCATGCATACACACATACATACACACATGTGAAAGTTTGAGAAACGAGGACGATCGCGATGGTCTCTTCATTCAAACCCACGATGTTTGCAAAACTACTCATCTCGAGAAGTGGAGTCCACTCATGTTTCAATTCTTCTGTTCTCAACGTGAATATACTGTATAAAATCATTCGTCGTGTGGAAATCTCAAATACTGGATCCGATGCAATGTTTGAGCATTCTCATTGCGAACGGGAAGGGTGTCTGCGCACCGCCCGCTCCGCCCGCACCGTCCGCACCGCCCGCACCATCTGCACCGCCCGCACCGTCCGCACCGCCCACACCGCCCACACCACCCCCACCGCCCGCACCCTCCGCACCGTCTGCACCCCCGAGAGTGTTGAATCCCAGCAACGGAAGACCCGAGAGTGTTGAATCC
>CAJNJA010062975.1:0-19665 GCA_905231915.1 Symbiodinium necroappetens
GGGGGGGGGGGGGGGGGGGGGGGGGGGGGGGGGGGGGGGGGGGGGGGGGGGGGGGGGGGGGGGGGGGGGGGGGGGGAAAAGCTAACTGGGGCCGGTTTGGTGGGGTTTGTGAGGAGGGTTCGTGAGGCCGGGCCGGGTTGACGTGGGGTGTGGGGGGAGCTAACCCATCCCGTTTAATTGCTTACGGTATCTAAATTATTTGTGGATGCTTCACAGTGTAGATAAGGTCTAAGGTAAATAAAGCGAATCAACTCCCTTCCCTTCCTCCTCCACCCTGTAAAAACCAGTTAAAAAAATTCAATAAGCTCGATTTAACTTATTCAAACTATTAAAAAAATTCGGTTTAAAAATAGTTTAAACAATTTAGATGACTTCGATTTAAAGTGTTTAAAGCAGTTAAGCAATTTTTTTAACAGGGTGAAGGCTGGTTTAAATTATTTAAAATATTTTCGGGTCCTTCACTTTTTCAATTATTCGAATCAGCTCCCTTCCCATTTTGGAATAATCTAGACAATTTAAATATTGTAAGTTAGATCCGCTCAATTTAAACTGTTTAAATAATTTTCGGATTTAAAGCTATTTAACTAAATCCAATCATTTAAATCACTACGTGTGTGTTAAACTGTTTAAATTAGTACCAACTATGTAAAGTAGTTTATACTAAATGAAAAAGCAAACGTTAACTAGACCCTAAAAGGCTCTCGACCATGTCTAAATGCATCTGTAAATAGATAAATATATATATATATACACACACACATAGTACTCTCAGCCACTACAGTTCATGCATAGGTGGGAGGCAAGAAATGAGCACGAAGGTGCGGCTCCAAACTTGTAGTCCTGTCAGCATTTGCCACAGGACCCGCGCTTGCGCAGCTGGGATGCGGCAAAGATGGTCCCCGTTCTCTCCTTTCCACCTAGTTCTCTTTTGTTATCTTTCCGTTTCGCCTTAACCCACAACGTTATGTTTTCTGCAGGCTTTTGTAAAGCGGCACTGCCAACGATGGGGATGATGGGAGCTAGAGTTGAGCCGGGTTGCACCAGACTAGGCTCTGGTTTAGGTAGTTTAATAGAAGCCAACTTTATGTTCTACGAATCCGACAACTGGTACATTATTCTCTGTAAACCAATGGTGGCAGCTTACTTTAAGCTCCGTAGAAAGCCCATGCAATGCCAGACTTGCACGTGAGATTGACGACACTAACTTGTGCATAGGGTTCAAGGGTTTGGTTAAGCACATGTGGCTGTATCAGTGTGACCACGGTTTGTTAGTATCGACGCCCTTTTCCCTAAGCCCTAGGCCTTGTTCCCTGATCTTGCGAGACGGAAAAGGGACGTTAAACAAAACAAAAAAACCGTGCATCGATGCTTTAACGCTGGACTCAGGCACGGGACCTTTCAGCAAGGAAGAGGATCAGGCTCCCGAGCTTCTCTTAGCGAACCCGCATGATGAGGTATGTCTGTAGGAATTATATATGTGGCTGCGAAACGCAAACCATCATCGCAAAGGCGTTTACATTACAAAGGAGGGGCACATAGGACTTACAGCGAACATGCCATGACTCTGCAGGCGCGCACGTCCCAAACCTATTAGCACACAATCACGTAGCAGGCGAGGCAAGGGCTCATTTAAATACACGTACTACGATGACGGCGACGACGACTGCTGCTACTACAACTGCTAATTACTACAATCACTCGGTCAGCATTCAGTCAGTCAGTCAGTCAGCTGGTTAAGTTGGCCAGCTGGTTGGTTGATTGATTGGTTCCTTGGATATTAGATAGCTGGCTAGTTAGTTAGTTAGTTAGTGAGTTAGTTCTTAGTTAGTTGGTCAGTCAGTCAGTCAGCCAGTCAGTCAGTCAGGCAGGCAGTCAGTCAGCAAGTAGAAGGTGGCAGGTCGCAGGTCGCAGGTCGCAGGTGACAGGCAGGCGGCCGGCAGCAGGCAGCAGCTAGTATTGGTGTAGTAGTCGTCGTCGTCGTCGTCGTGGTGGTGGTAGTAGTCGTCGTCGTAGTAGTGGTAGTGGTGGTGGTGGTAGTAATTGTCGTAGCAGTAGCAGTAGCAGTAGCAGTAGCAGTAGTAGTAGCAGTAGTAGTAGTAGTAGTAGTAGTAGCAGCAGTACTAGTAGTAGCAGCAGTAGTGGTGGTAGTAGTAGTAGTAGTAGTAATAATAATAATAGTATTAGGTGTCGTTCTGGCTCCTAGTCATAGTCTGTTGCACATCAAATGCCTCAAGGTCATCGTCAATCACTCGATTCGATCCTTCACAACATCATCCATCAGATGTTTCGCAACAGGCTTGTATAGTCCAACATATCGGTTCAGCTGCCGTGACCAATCCTCCCATTTCTCCAGTTCACCGTGGTAAACCGCTCACTCCAAAGTCCATTCTCTTTCACTTTTTCCTGTCTCCAGAGCCAAAGCTCAGCTACCATGCAAAATTACAGTACACAATTCAGACAGTTGTGACCAACCGAGATCAATCACTTCCCCAGTCACACAGAAGACCAATCACGCCTTCCTTTATGCGACCAAGCCAGCCATGTCCAGTCTTGAGCCAAATGCCCATCGGCATTGTAGCATTCGATAATGCATCATGATCATTCTAGAGCATTCTAGGGGGGTGTCATTTAACAGAGTGAATGAGTGAGTGACGGACTGACTGTCTGAATGTCTTAGTACCACGATAACGACGACGACGACGACGACTAAGACTACAGACACTTGGCATGAAAACTACCCGAAGGACCTGCCCAAAAAGCTGTAGCCTGCGAACAAACCAGATCCGAATTAAGGAGTGTGGACGAACACAGATTACATGTGGATATGTAGGTGTATAAATCGCTTGTCATAGTCTATCCATGCAGTTGTCTCTTGGTTCGAGTCTGGTACATTTTTCTGGCAGAACTCGCCTGGCTGCAGGATGGTAATGCTCTTTGAAGGTCCTATGTAGCACTAGTTGTTAGGCCTGACCCCCAGCAAATGTCCAAGTGTTTTGTTCTTCTGTCGGTATTGAGGACGCTTGTTCCAGTATCCTGCTTACAGTACTGAAGAATAAGGAGACCATGACTGCGCCCATACCACTTTACATCCGTGCACATGTGTCGATAGATCTGTGTGGAGAGGCAAGTGGTTATATGAAGAATAGTTCCTTCATGCGATGCTTGTACTATACATACATATATATATATTTATTTATATATATTATCTGCCCATTTATATTAGTGAGTGTTTTGTGTTACTGTATTGTGTGTATATTTATTCATTTGTCTACCAGTAGTTAATTTTTTGTTTGTTCATTTACCCATTTGCTTATCTACACAATATGTGTATGTATAAATATACACACAGGCAAAGAGACAGACAGACAGACAGACATGCCATGATGTGCAGGCATACATGCACCTAAGTCCTTCTTTTTCGGCCAGCAGAAGTGCATCTCTGAGCGTTCCAAATATGATATAGATTTGCAATAATAAAACGTACGAGCGCACATAATAACATTTAACCCTAATATCTGTTTCACAGGTTCGTGTTGGTTTGTGCTGCTCGGGTGCATGCCAGACAGGTCATCCTGGATTGGGTCGCGGAGCCTGGGCATCAGAACGGCCGAACCCCGGTAGACCCCATGAGATTTCCAGGTAGGTCTTGCCTGCGGCTGCAAGGGAGTTGAGGGGCTGAGCTTCAGGAGATCAAGTAAGTTAGAGGGAGATGAGAGCCAACTCGCAACGGGAAGATATGCCTTTCCGGGCACTTGGAATGACATCTAATCGGCGCGACAATCAATGCTTGCGGCTTTTGCCACCAACCAGGCACTAGCATATCCAGAAGCACGTACTCCGAAGCCCTGGATGTGAGGAGAACCAAAGATGTGAGTTCTGGGTCATGATGAGCCTGGGGCTGAAGAACCGCACCCACCACCAGATCAAGGTAGGACTGCACAGTTGAAGGGGTTAAGGGGCTTTAGGATTTCATGGTTTAGGCTTAGGGGTTTAGGGTTTCGGGTCATATTCAAGTCGAGAGTTTCACTCTGGGACGAATGGGTTAAACCTACCCCCTTAACCCTGAAAGCCCTCAAGCATTCGACGAACTTGTTAAATATCGATTGTCGATGCCGAGAGGCCCGATTCCGCGAGCTTTGCCCGAAGGAGAGCAACCTCCTGGACGGGCTTCGGGATAGCTTCCAACCACTCTTCTCCTTATGCCTGTAGTTTTCTTGCGTGAGCGTATGATGCGTGTGTGTTAGTTTTTAGTTAGTTTCCTGCAGCTTGTGAGCTTTTGGGATCGGAGCTTTGTGGTCGTGGCTGGGAGGGCTAGCAGCTGTCTTGAGGGCTATCAACCTTTTCTGTCAGAGCCTTCCTGGTGAGCGTGAATGTCAGGACCTCATGAACGCTACCAGGGCTGCCGTGATGCCCTTTGGACACAAGTGGCGGGACCCTATGCCATGCTGCACAGATGAGCATGCCTCTGCATCTTCAGCACTGTAACTCGCCAAGAAGTCGTGCGTTTGTCTGCCTTGCCGCTCAGACAGCAGGCTCCTACCCAACCACGGTCAGAAACGTGCGCTAGATTCCGGATCTGAGTTCAAACCCCAAACACGAAGTTTTTATCCTTGAACCCCAAACCCCGAAGCCTGACCCGCAATGCAGGAGGCAAGCGGATAACCGAAGTCCCTTGGTGGACATGTCGTCATTTGTAGCTGTATACATTCGTCAGCCACGCTGAGAAATTGCTTGCATGGCATATCAGATGAGGTTGATCATATTGTAGATTTGTATTGCTCAACATCTTCCCTTGTCCTGGAACATGAATGGTAAAGGCTCCTCACACAGCAACACAACGATCGGCAAATGTCTCAAACCATCCACGTGAACCACTGTGTGGACGCCATGTGCGGCAGTTGTTCAGCCATGCTCAATGATGAGAACGGTCACGCATGGCAGGTTGTTGGAGCGAAGATGAGGTGCCTGAGCCCTAAACCCTAAAGTGATTATATATAAGACTATCTAATTTAAATATATAGCGTCAAAAACACTTAGCTATGGAGCTGGTCATGGAAACCGATGGTCCGACGGAGAGACAGCCGGGAGAACGGGGAGAACGGCCAGCGCTGGTTTCTGAAGTCTGGACATGGAGCCGATTGTACGGGTCAGGACGGCTCTTGGAGCAGAGATCAGCTGCCAATGTCTCGGGACAGCTTGGAAAAGCCCCGAGGCGCGAGACTGGGCGCTGGTCGACGCTGCATATTTTGCGCAGCAGGAGTTCGCTCACTTGTGCTGGGCGATGCAGCTAGAGGGTGCAATGCCCAGAGAAGTGTCGCCGAAAAAAGGGGCGCAGCCCGCGGCCTTCTCCACGACCGACGAGAGGACTGCAGGCTATTTCTTCCCCGGGTCACACTTCCGCACGGCTGGACACCGGAGACGCAATTGTTTGGTGAGGAATTCAGAAAGTTTGATGCGCCGCTACCAGCATGTCCTGTAGTTCGTCTCTGTGCCACCATGGGCAGGGGAGCCCGGACGAGGTGCTGACAGGTGACAAAAGATTCAAACAGACAGACCCCCCAGTACGGCCCCAGCATTGTCGAAATTTCAATGGACATCTCATGACAGTCAGTGATTGTGGGGTTGTTTCGTGCCGAAAACCACAAGACTTGCATTGGAAGAACTCATAGTTCGTTTAAGTAGAGGGTTGTGTTTCCCGGCACACAGGCTTCGGGGCTTTTTGGTCTTGGTCTCACCAGCAATTTACACTGCTTCAGCGAAGTCGGTGTTGTGTTGTTATCTATCGACCAACTCTCAGCCAACTGAATATGCCGTCCTGCTTCGCAGTTTGTTCTAGGTCCCATTGTAAGCTCCACCCTCCCAAATCTTGTTCTGAAGCAGTGGTACTTCTAGTCTGAATTGCATCTCGACCTTCACCAGAACTCGTCCATGGGGATCCTGCGAAGTCGAGCTGAATATTATCTTTTGGGTTTGGTGATTTCCCTTGATGTTCTCATCTCCGAGCAGACCCACTCGAACGCCCCGCATGGAGTGAGTGTAAGCACCGAAAGCCGAGACCCGATACCCTTCCCCTTGTCCCTGAAGTTGCGGGAAGGACCGTCGGCGGCCACGCTCGGAGCTTTCAGCAGGCGACTTCCTGATGCATCTCAAGGAGGTGGCATGAGGGAGTTTAGGGCTTCAGGTTTACAGTGGGGCCTAGGCGGGTTGTTGACTCTGGAAAAGTTCCTAATCAACCTGAGATGGGTTTGTGGCAAACCGGCTATCCTAAACTCTAAACCCTAAACCCTATTTCACTTGAGAGCTTTTCCTTCATGCCGTCGACATACTGTACTTGCCATAGAGGGTCGGAGCAGCTTTTGCGAGAGGGGCATCACAAGTGAAGCTGGCTCGCCTTTCCTGCCCAAAACCCAAACAGCGAACCTCAAGTCCCAAACCTTAAGATCCAAAGCCTAACCCCTAAACCCTAAATCGAAGCTCATGGCAGGACGAGTCGGGCAGGCTTACGACGGATGACAAGCGGGCGGAGCCTTGACCAGATGCGCGTGGCAGAGCTGTGTTCTGAAAGCCAAAACATCATACGACACGTAACGAACCTGCATGCATTGAATATATATATATATATATACATACATACATATATATATATATTACATATATATATATAGAAATATTCCATATATATATATATATATGTATTTATTTATTGATTTGTTTGTTTGTTCATGTATGTGTTATATATACATACAGATGAAGAGAGAAAGAGAGAGAGAGAGAGGGGCAACCCTCGGCCGTAGCCCTGGCGAAAGAAAGAGAGAGAGAGAGACATGCTCAGTTGCCTTGTCGGTGCAGTTTCGTCTCTCCAAGCCTCTCCCAAACGGTCGGGGGCGCGACAGCGCGCGGGCTAGGGGAACTTCCCCTAGTCCCTAACCCTGGCGAAAGAAAGAGAGAGAGCGAGTATCATGCCGTGGCCGTGGAGCGATGCCTCGTCCCAGTAGTTCGACGATGCTTCTTCCATCACCCGTAAATGACTAAAACCCTAATGCCTAAGCCTCGCCCAGGCGTGTTCCAGTTGTGAGTGCTGAAACCCCGAAGCCCCTGGACCCTGTGCCTTGCCATTGTCAGAGTGTGAGCGCCGAGACCGTTTCGTCGCGGTAGCTTTCATGTTCAATCTACAGGACCGGCATCTCAACCGCATCAACGACATGAGGCGACCGGCCCTTGACCGGCCTGAGTAGTCCCCCCCCCATGAGATGCAGAAGCCTTAGTAGTAGTTGCTGGCTTGGGGCTGCTTTCTACATAGGTCCTAGGAGTGGTGTCTGCGATCTTCGGAGTTACTTCAAGGCTCTGTGGATACGGATGGATACGGCTTCCTGCCAGAGTCAATTGAACTCCTTCGCTCGGCTCTGAAAGCTTTCTTTGTTTTGCGCACTTCTAGCATTTCTAGCCCTAGTCGTGCTTGCCCCGACAGGTTGAAGATGAGGCAGCAAGCTCAAATCGGCTTTGAAGGCGCGAAGCGTGCGGTTGACAGTTTGCTAACAGTGTGAACTGCCACGTTGCCTTGGCTTCCTTCGGTCCCGAAAGGGATTTAGGTCCAGACAGGGATTGGCCTGAGGTGAGCAAGGGCTAGAGCTGAGAGGTTTCCTGACGGAAGTCGGACTCCGTATAGAGAAATGTTTGCACAAGTCCGTACAGCTGTTGCGCACATTCACTATAGGGGCCGTAATAATTACCTACTATACTGTTTTGGGGGTTCGTTTTTAGAACTGTCTACCCCAATACCCTATTCTGATAGTTAAGGCCCTTATATTGCACACCGAGTCAATTCTGCTGCTCATGGTTTTCCCCAGCCAAGGCACCGAGCCGGAGCCGGTCCAAGACGTCACAGTCACTTCGAAGCGCCAGCGGGTCTCAAGGAAGCAGGCCGAAGCAGTGCCAGAACCGGCGGAGAAACCCGGGCAAGGGGAGACCAAGGAGGAGGAGCAGGAGGTGCCCGAGGTTGCTGGTCACGTTTCTGACCCCTCTGACGACGACGTGCGTGTCTGCGTGCGTCCAAAGGCGGCAGCTCAGGAGAAAGGCTTTAGCCTGACCCGCGGCTCACGGGCCAAAGAGCCTCGGCTGCGATCGAAGCGGCTCAGACTGGCTAAAGGCCGAGCTAAGCGGAAGGCAACCCAACCCCCAGAGATGGTCTAGCAGTTCCCCTGTCGCCGTGGCCATGAGCCCGGCACCAGGTTTCACCACTTTACAAGATGCAGGGGTTCAACAGCATCGCAACTTCACAACTTGTCGCGCCAGCTTTGCAAGATCGAGCTTTGAAGGTGGAGCTGTGCCGGGAAAAATAAGGAGCAGGGAGCCATTCTGATTTCCTGGTGCTATGCAAAAGCCTCTCGAAGCCTCGAGGGGGCGAAATTGGAGTTCAGGCCTGCCGACACTGAGTGATTTTTCCAGCCAAGCTCGCGAGGCTCGCGTGCTCGGCGCTGCAGAGACGGCCCGGCAAGTCCGTGATGAGGGTTTAGGGTTTAGGGAGGTCTAGGCAAAGGCCTTTGGGTTTGAGGGTTTTTGGTCGCCGGAGGTTGGCTTTGCTTGAGTTTGTTTGGTCAGGGTAGATGGCGCTTATGTCTTCTGACGTGGCATCTGGTGTACATGTATGGCTGTTTCAAGCTACACGTCCAAGAGAAAGAGCCCCCGAATGCAGAAGTACTATAATATGCCCCAAGACCCCATTCTGAGTAAGTTAATATTAGCACCCCTGTGTTCATCACCGTCACCTTGTCTCTCCAGGATTTGGATCTGAAGAAGCCGCTGGAAGAGCTGTGTCGCCGTCTTCCGGTCCCTGCCTCAGACAGCTACCCCTGCATGAAAGAGAATGAATCACGTATAGAGGTATATGTAAGGGGCTCTCTGACTCCTTAAATGGCGAGCCAACCTGGCGTTCGCACCAGTGCGGAATTCCAAAAGATGGACTTAGTTACGTAGGTACTTCGGTGGAGGTGTTTTGAACTCTCCGGGCGGTGCAAAAGGAAAGAAGTATATCTCATTAGCTTCACATCTGGATGGACGCAGTGGTATCACCGAGTGCGTGATTTTTTGAGGCTGTCCTGAACCCTCAGCCTTTGGAGCCTAAACCCCAAAACCCCTAGACCGCAAGAGCTTTCGATGGGCTTTCAAGATTGATCAAGCGAGTGAAGCAGGTGCGGCAAGGGCGCTTCACGGTGCCAGGCTCTCGGATTTGCCAGCCCTTCGGAAAAGCTTCTCCGTCCAGGAACAGCCAATCAAACCCCCGTTCTCCTCCAACTTTTTTTGGGATCTCTCCTTGATGGAGGACTGCTGTACCACACCATTTCGTCATGTAGATGATAGCTACAGATGCCTCCTGCAAGCGCTGCATTTCCATAGACCCAGGACTGTGCAGATGCCTAAGGAGGCTCCTCGGGCAGGGTAGAAGTGGAGGTTCGGATGTTCCGTTGGCTACCTTGCACCCGGAGTTAATTAGGACTTGGCTTCGCGAGTTGTACTGTCTCCGCGACAAGCCTATAGGTCTTCGTTGTTGCGCCTCCGTTAGCAAGACTTCGTCGTGCTATACCACGACCGACTTTGTAGAAGGGGTCTCAGGTTTGGGTGGGTGGAGCCTTATGTCGGTCTTATTGTCCTCATGGGCCGATATGCACAGTGTCATGTTCACATTCGAGCCTGTGTTGAGACCTTAATTAGACTTCACCGCAATATCCCGTGTTTGAACCCGTAAACTCTGTCGTACATCCTGGACTGTCAAGGATAGTCTCGCAAAAGGAGCATGCCATGCACGGAAGCTTCATTGGGCTTAGAGTGTGCCGACCACTTCTCAAGCAGTTTGCAGGATGTCGGAAGTTCGCATTCTTACGTATGTCCTGGCCCGTCCTGCCATTATCGGAGCAACGTAACGCAGTAGCTTCGATGGATAGCAGCCTGTCTGTTTCAGTTTAGACAGCCGATCTGTGACGAAATCTACGGCCCGTCACATCGTAATTCATGAAACAGTCAGTCATGAAACCATTGATGCTCAGAGCCGTGGCTTCGCCTCGCTGCAGGTTATGCAGGCCGCCAAAGCAGCTGCAGAGACCTCCCCCAAGGCCAAGCATGTGAATCTTTTTGGGAGGTTGCTACGACAAGACATCCGGGACTTGCCTGCCTGGTTTTTGAACTCCTGCATGCGACTCGGGCCCCTTCAACGCACAGCAAGAGTCCAAGACCTCACTGCATCTTTGCCCATGTCCCAAAAGCCCTCTGTGCGAGAGATTTCCAAGTACCCAGGTAGCTGGTCGGAGAAAGATGCAGAGAGCTTGGACGGCTGCAGGTGAAACCGGTGCCATCGCCGGCCATGGGCCCCAAATCCGAGCCTGCTGCGGGCCCAAGACGCATCCTGCGGCCCCCGGTTAGAAAGCCGCTACCGTGAAGCCACTAATATGCCACAATATACTGCAGCATATTTATAGCAGAGAAAAACTATATACAAAATATATGATAAATATCTATGTCTATGCATATTATACACACGTATATGTATGTATACATATATATATATACATGTATGTATAAAAACATCAACATGAATATCAATCTAAAGGTTGTCATTTGTGATGTTAATATTAGTATTGATACTTGTATATGAATGTTAATCTTGATGTTAATAGTCACGTTAGAATTCGCATTGTATTAATATTCGTCTTAATATACCTATATATATATACACATATGTACACCCGCGAATGTTTCCTTATTTATTTGTATATCATAGCATGCAACAAGCTAACATACGAGCAAGAGCCCCTGTACTACTGCACAAAGTCTAAGGCGAAGTCCCAGAAAGCCGCAAAGAAGGCCAAGGCAGTGTTCTCAGATCTCTCTCGTCGCTGCTTTGTTTTGCGTCCCCCCCCCTTTCCAAAATCCCAAGAAGCAGATTTTGGTTTTTGGGATTGGGGGGGTTCGATTTGTATGAGGTTTAGGGTTGAGGGATTTAGGGTTCAGGCTTTGGCCCCGAAAAGCTCGTGCTTGGCCATCTCCGGAATGGTCTGAATGATGCATCATCCAAAATTCTAGCTCCTGAGGAACGAAAACCTACTCGAAGACCCTGTCCGAATAGACCTGCTGTAAGGTGGGAGATGCAACGATGAGGCAACTGCTGACTGGGTGTTTTGAGGTTCTTAGGCCAGTCTGGAGCATGACAACCGAAGCAAGCCCGAAGCAGAGGTGAAGCCCCGACACTCAAGAAGCCTGACACAAGACCTGACTTCCATGGCCATTTAAGGATCCTCGCATCATTTTCATCCTTGAACCACACGGCTTCGGCATACTTGCTAGGGTACTTTCTGCAGCCTCCAGCACGATTTCAGCTTTGAGCGGGATGATGTTCGTCACCGATGACCAGCATATCGCTGGCAGCTGCATTTCGCGTACAGATTGTGTTGCCACGCTATTCTGAATACAATAAGTACCCTTGTGCGGCTGCATGGCGCTGTCATACTTAGTAGCTTTTTAGCATGATCTAGCCACTGCCGAGAGCTTAAACGTATCGTTATCATTGTATTCATACTCGTCGCTGCTTCATCACGAGTACGGTTCTTTGTCCTACCGCTGGTGGTGTCAGTGTTATCAGTGCTACCCGTGAGGCACAGATGTAGATGCATGCATGCATGGATGCATGCAAACCATAGCGAACCAACCACTCAGCCAGGGGTCTGCCGGCCAAGAAGGAGGCGGGTTGGGATCCTTGTGGTGATTCGATTTCTTACAACCTGTTGTGATCATAGTGTAGTTAATGGAACGGAACAGAATAGAACTGCATAACACACCATGTATAGTACAATATGCCATGGTATGACATATCATAACATGGTACAATGCCATGAAATCTCATATATAATATAGACAAAATATGTCGGAGTTGACTCAATACAATAATGTAGCCTTATGTTACTTATACTATGCAATTTATGATGCGATAATATGTAATATGATATGGTATAGTAAAGTACAATATGACATAATATATCATATTATACCATGTTGAATAAGACTATGTACTGGAATCAAACGAACTTTATAGGAAAATTCGATGTATCGCAATATAGCTGTTAAACCATGCATTAAGGATACAGTATAATACATCTAGCATAGTAAAATAGAATACCAAGCATGTGTTTTAATGTAAGGTCGCGTAACAGCACGTGTTGGTACCTGCCTAGTGAGTCTTCGGACGAGCTATGCAGGAGCCGAAAAATCAGACATGATATGATATGTTATGCTACACTGTACTAGAAACTAGAACATAATTTAAGATAACATGTCGCAGCATAACATCACACGACCTAACATGCAGTAATGTAAGTTCGTGTAATGTATTGTAATGTCATATCACACAACATAATATCTTGTTTCTCGGCAGAGCGAGCGGAGAAACAATATTTGGTAACATTTCTACATATGAATAGCTTGGTACAGTAGAACATCTGAGAACTCCTGTGTCTTGGGTCGAAGGTGCAGGGCGCCTCGGAACTTCCTCCTTCAGGCCACTTCTAAGTTGCCGGGCGGGAGATGTATTGGGGATCTTTCCGGCTCAGAGGAGTGCGAACCCTAAAGGGGGCCATGTGCCCATAGAGGGTCCCTTTTGTAAGGGTGCCGTACTATATTGGGGACCCTAATGTAGAGAACTACCCATGTAGATACTCTATTTTGGCTCTTTCGACGTTTGTTGTTAGAGCTTGCGCCGACGCGCACAGTGTCACATCTGCAAGTCATGATTGTTCAATAGACTCTTAGCTTCTGTGCTTCAAACCGCCACAGCACCCTCTGACCGGAATGCCTTTTTTCAATCTGCACGGCAAGTCACAAGCGCGAGCTGAATCAAGAACCCCCTTCATTCGTGGTCTTCTGGCTCCGCTACACACTCAGAAACTTGCACAACATAGCCGATCAACCCGGCAACATATATTCGGTACCTCATCGCTTCTTTGCAAGTCGCAGGGGATCAGCAGAATTAGCTCTTCAAACTGGAGGGTTATTGTTAGAGTGCAACTAGAGAATCCCACACAAAGTGGGCGAGCGAGAGAGAGAGAGAGAGAGAGAGAGAGAGAGAGAGACAGAGAGAGAGACAGAGGACAATAGCAACCAAAACAGGAGGGATACACTAATCACGCAAAATCAAACAGTAGGAGCGAGGGTGTTGGTCCCTCAATTGTGCTCGAAGATTCATGAAGCCTTGAGCGTGACATCGTGGAGGCCTTTACGTTGCTGTACGATTCTTGGCTGTTGTCCCTTTTTGTTTTTTAGGACTTCACAACACTCGCCTTTTGCCAAAATTGAGCTCAAGAGTGCAAGAGTGGTGGCCGATGCTATGTCTAAAGGCAGCTACAAGCAAAAGCCTTGCTGCTTATACCCTGTAAACCCTTTTTTGCATTGTGCCTCTAGTCTCACCAAGCCGACCTACAGACATGTGCTTCGCTTGGACTGTTTGAGTTTCGGGTGCAGAATCACGAAACTCTAAGCCCCAAAATCCCCAACACCGCGACCGTGGCACCTTAGACGCAACCCTTACACCAAGCCACAAAGCCTAAACCCTGAACCCGAAACCAACAACCACGCGAGTCCAAAGGCGCCGCGGCTGCGCTCTCGGAGCTGGGGCTCTGAAGTGCACGGCTGCGGCAAGGCGCCCCTTGTTTTCAAGTCATTCGCTGCGAAGATCTCTTGCGGCTTACATAGGGTCTGGGGTGTTCTAGGGTTGCGGAGGCACAGACTTGAAGGAAACTCCGGTTGTTTCTGCTGGGCTTCAGTGGCCGGCGGGCCATCGTAATGCTGCAGCCTCATGGTAAAGGCAAATCTCGGCTTCAGCTCCCCTATCCGGCACATCCGACTGCCCTTGTTGATCCGAAGCACAGAAGGCTTCCTGACTTTCTTTTGGCATTCGGACCTTTGGTTCAGGAAGTGGCCGCATGATTTGAGCGCTGCAGCTGGCGTCTGATGCTGAGAGACTGCTCCGCCAGTTGCCGGGACCTCCCCAGAGAACCCAGCCTTTAAGGCTCCAGCTGACAATGAAGATTATAGTTTCAAACAGAGCGTGTCGGATAGAGAAGCCTCATAGAACCCTTCAAGACTTCAAGTGGGTAGAAACCAAGTATTTGTGAGCGCTTCTCGGCGCTTTTCCCGAGCCGCCTGCAGCCAGGCGGCTCGCACGGTTCTGATGCCGCGGCCCATCTGCAGAAGCCCCCGTAAGAAGTCATCAAAATCGGACCCGGAGCCCTTGTGAGCTCTGTTCGTAGACCAAGAGGGCTGTGAGCCCTACATGCCGAGCTTCGGTTCACGAACCCCGGTTAGGCTGGGGGCTTTTGCGGCCGGGTGCCCGGCCGGTGCCGGGGTGCATCAGTGACAGACATAACTGGAGGTTCTCCGTACATGTCGCATATCATTTCGGTATATGTAGATTCTTCTTCTTGTTATTTATGATTGTTGCATTTTTCTCTGGGCCATAAGAGCGAGACACGCAAGGCAGCTATACGGAGAATCTTCATGTGAGTCATTCGCCCTGTGATCCAGACAGGCTTGCTGGGTGCCAGCATCGTGCGTGGAATCTACGGCTATGGTCCAGCACGCCGGACAGCAGCGAAGATGAAAAGACGGGAATCAAACATCAAATTCGCGACACACTGTGCGAGAGACTCCCCGAGACCTCGTCCCCAATGAGCATGAATCCTTGCCCGACAGAGCGTGCATGGCGGAGCGATTTTTGGCTACAGCAGTGCAGCGCATAGCTGAGGGTTCCCTTCGCCTCGTTCTCCTTTTTCCGAGAAGGAGCAAACAGGAGCGAGGGGGATCCGGGCAGTCTCATGGTGCTTTTTCATGATAACAGCAGCTACGAGTAGTAACATTTGCAACAGTTGTAGTAATTGATGATAACAATAACAATAATACTCGTGACAGTAATATGTTGGTTTTATTTTTGGAAAGGAAACTAGGCATCTCGCGAACTTCTTCGATCTCGTCCCTTCGACTTTTGTTCCGGGAGATGCAACATTCTGGTCGTAGGGAAGTTTGAGAAGCACAGACTGCAGTTCCCAAGGCGTCTCTACACCCTGGATGTGTTAGCGCCAGGCTTGTCACTGTTTTGTAAACTAGGTCTGCGGAGATCAGCCCACGTCGCAGCACGGCCTCGTTCAAGCAACCTGGGCACGCCATGGGCCAAACAAAATACGCAAGCAAGCAAGACCCTTGATCGACATGATTGTTGCAGATCATAACGGCACACCAACTTTAAACCCTCAGCCCGTAATCATTACGGGAAACCAGTAGATCAGCAGGTCCTAAACCTTCAGTCTTCATAGAAACCAACCGTGACCCCTACACCCTCCTAGAACCCCCTGGCGCTCCAACGCGCATCTCGGCGGATGGTCCGATCGAAGCGCAAAGCTGCAGCTGAAGCTCCAGAGGAGGAAGAAACCCCAGGGCCGTCATCTCACTCGAAGCCTAGACGAAGAAAGGAGCCTGGCACTCTCAAGGAGCAGCTCGATGAAGCCAAGGAGCGAGAAAGGAAGAGCTGTGAGGAGCAGGGCAGATCTTTCAAGCAGCTTAGCCAGTCAGAGTCGGCTTTGATCCAGATCCGACACTACCAGCAGACCCATAGCTTGCAGATACCGAAGCTCCGGTTCCAGCGGGTAGTGCGCGACATTTGCGACGCAATGTCCAGCGAAAGGTACTTGGAGTGGCAGCAAGGACGAGCGGAGCGCCGTCGAACTATACCAGACCTGCAGGAGGATGACTGGGAGCCCCCGAAGAGGTATCGCATGGACACTCAGGGACTCCTGGCACTGCAAGAGGCCTGCGAGAGCATGCTCGTTGGACTCTTTGAGGACATGAATGTTTGTGCCGTACACTGCAAGCGCGTGACAGTCATGCCCAATGACCTCGTCCTTTGCCGTCGCCTGAACGGTGCCTGGCAGTGGGAACCCGGCCAACAGAAGGTCCCGCAAGGGAGATGACGTGCAAGGCTCGCCCATTTTTTTAAGTCTGTCAGGCAATCAGGCAATGATCAGGTTCAGCCCGAAAACGTCAGGCAAAGGCTTCTAGAGGACTCCTCACGGAAGCGGCTTTTGAGAGCGTCAAGCAACCCTCAGCCAAAAACACAACAAGCAACTACAAACATCGAGCCTGAGAAGTGCAGATGGACTTCGAAATGGGCGAGACATAGCAGGGGATTTCACCGAAAAAAAAGGGGCCCTGAATTGTTTTTTCGGGTGTAAAGCTTGGTATAGAGTGTTGTTAGAGTTACAGAGGCCTGATAGGGTGTTTTGCAATATGGGGCTCCCTTCTGAATCACATGCCGGGCGTGTTCACAGGCCTTTTGCAAAGCAGCTAACACCCCCCAACACCCCCCCAAAGTCGCAAGCACCAATAAGTCCACAGCTTTGGTACGAACCCCCATATCTTCTGAAGGCCCCAGGACGCCTCGCATGTGGGGACTGGGAAAGTCTCGCTTGGCACTGAATCATAGAAGAAAATCTTCAAAATAGGGAATATGTCTGTCTGTCTATGGGGCACCCGACAGTTTGGTGTCAGTGTAGGCTTTCGGGTCAAAGATGCTTCTCCAACTTGTGCCAAGTGCTGATCGGACTATGCTCCATGCCTTTCCCTGTAACACTACAAGGAGTCGCAGGGGTTGCAAATGTCCGGCTATCCTGGTCTCAGAGCTACCTTGTTTACCTACCAAGAATGGCATGTTCCGCCTGAGAGTAATCCCATGCGGCCTCCTTGAATGCTGTGCGTTGCTGCTACAGCTCGGAGTTGGCAGTTAAGGTTTGGGTTTTAGGATGCCTGATTCGGGGTTGACGGTCCTCGCGTTGTAGCAGCAAGCCTGCCCAAGTCTGCCATGTGGATTGGGATGCCACTGGCTCATTTGGCGCTGACCATATCACGAGATGAGACTTGCGAGACCTATTATTCCAGAACTTCTACTTATCCCCTAAGCCCCATAGCACAAACCTTCGCAGGCGCGACACCGCTAGGTCCCACAGCAGTCTCAGAAAATGCGTTTCCTCAACATTTATACAGTGATACAGAGCCCGATGTGGAAGACTCTGGCATCGGCGGAGGCAAAAAGTCAATGCAAATCTCGATTTTTCAGGGATGATGTGGATGCCTTGAAGGTTGACCCTAAACCTTAAAGCATACACCCTGGTGCCCTGCCTGAACTTTGCTTTCTGGGATGATTTGAATCCGAATGCCCTGAGTGTTGAAGAACATGTCTTGTACCAGTGTCGGCAACCTGCAAGGTGGAACTCACCATGGTGCTGAACTTGTTAAATGGTGAGATGAAATTCATGACTTTGCCGTATAGCTGTTGTTTCGTTCTTCTAACCCATTTGCTAAGCTGTTCTTGCGGCAGCGGCTATTTTGGCAGTAAGGCTCGTCGGATGGAGGAGCTCTTTGCAAGATGCTTTTAAACGAGAGAGCCGAAGCGCGCAGCCTCCAGGAGCCCCATGGCCGTTGTTCAGCTGTTTCTCCTGGCCTTGCTTCCGGCAGCTGCAGAGGTATCGGAAGGACCGGAGATACATCAGCCGTTTATTGGCCTTCGGCTTGGCAACCGCATGCCAGAAAGGGCTCCAATAAAGGTCTGAAGCACCTTGGATGGCCTTGCCAGGCTGTTGAGTGCCGAACCGTTAGCGCACTCCCCTCTGAAATCTTCAGGCAACTCGCTTGGTATTGCAGCCCTTACATACATACAGTTACATGCATGCATGCATACATATTTGTTGGCATGCTCATTTCTACATATAGGGATTATAGAGATACATACACATATGTACATTTGCATACATGCACACACACATATAAGTTTTTACATATATATATACATGTATACAGGTTCACACATAGAGAAGAGAGGGTATGTGTTTATACGCATACGCATGAAGCGGCTCAGGATGTCCTGCAGGGTTCGGCCGGCCTGCGCCACGACTCATCTTGAGAGCTTGAGGATGATCGTGTTGTAGAGAGTATAGGGTTTAGGGTTTAGGATGTACTGTAGGGTTTAGGGCTTAGCATACCGGGCTTAGAAGTTAGCGTATGCCCCTTCTGGCACATCAGAGAGCCCCAGATTGAAAAGAATCTAGGGGTGTTTCACCTGGTTTGTACAGGGCTGAGGGTCTTGGCCAGTGGTGCTACGGCTTGTCAAGATGCTGTCACTTGCCCGGCCGACTTCCCACTGCCCCCCTTGCCAAAAAAGGGTCTTGGTCGTAGTTTCAGGGTTGTTCTGTTTCCCAGTATCCCTCTACTTCACTCTCATTTGAGCCACCGGCCCCGTGCCATTGCTCTGACAGGCACGATGGATCTTTGAGACTTCTTGCTTTTTATACTACGATTGCCAAACTTGTGTTGTGTCAGTGGCATAGGCAGTAACAAGGAACTTGTGTTATCATTGCCTTGATTCGGATGATCCTGATTGACGTTGTGACTTCAACCACTATGCGACAGCAGCACAGGAGCCGATGTTTTGTTCCTCATGACCGCAATGATGACCGTTGTACATAAGAACTTACCATAAAATACTATATTTTCCTAGAATCTACTATATATATATATAGCATATATAACCTATTCTACTGTGTCATACTATAGTGTCTTTGTTTATGGTTCTCCATGCTTCTGTCCCCAGGGCGGCCTTGCGCACTCCGAGCGTGATGATGGCTGCCAAGTAGGGCAGATGTCCAGATGAGCCTCGCTGAAACCTATAACGCCTAAACCCCAAACCCGAAAACAAACCCTGAACCCCTAAAACCCCTGAGCCCTAAACCCGAATCCATGGCATTGATTGCCTGCCTCCCTGCTCCAGCGAGCCTCGAAACTGACGCCTGAGGTGCGCGGGAGCCCGTGCATGATCTGTCCTGAAGGAACGTACAGCCCTGAAGGGGAGAAGCTCTGCCAGAGATGTGGCCCAGCTGCTGTTTGTGGGTGTAGGCAATCTTTCAAGTAAACGCTCTTCTAAATTAGGGGTGCAAGGTGGATGCGCAATCTTCTAAATAAGCGCTCTGTTAAATTAAGCTAAAGCTATGGAGAGTGTGCCGTGTTCGAAACTCCAGGGTGTGCAAGCTGGACGTGCAATCTTCCAAATAAACGCTCTGTTGAAATAAGAAAACACTTTTGCTACAGTGATTGTGCTGCGGCGGCTAAGAGTTTAAGGTTTAGGCCCAGTTTAGGCCCTACCGGGCCTAGCGTTGTAGGCTGCTCTGAGGCCTCATTTCCGAGTCTTTCCTGCACTGCATCGGGTGATCTCGCAACCCCAAACCCTGCACTCCACACTGTGCCTTCTACTTTTATGACTCCTCAAACCGTGAACCCTAAGAGAAACCAACAACACCTTTTTTCACTAACAACTATTTTCGTTGCGAGTATTGCTATTGTAGCTCTTGTTACTGTAACTACTGTTATTGTCATATTCCTTGTTTTTTTTCTATGATCACTTAGTACGATTCGGATTATGTTTCCCTTTGTCTGCTGAGGTACAGCTGGCACCTGGAGCGACGTGCGCGGAGCCAAAAGGGCCGAGGTCTGGAGTCATCCGCAACAACTTCGCTTCAAACGAGCTCAGGGGAAAGCCATACTTTTGGGGCTCAAAGGTTGTGAAAAGGTGTGTGTGTGTATATATAT
>CAJNJA010062986.1:0-20491 GCA_905231915.1 Symbiodinium necroappetens
CGGGCGCGCGCGCGCGCGCGTGTGTGGGTGTGTGTGTGTGTGTGTAGAACGTTCGCTCTATGGCAGGCTTGTGATATGTGTGCACTATATGTATTAACATCACATAACGACATGTTGAGAAAAAACGTGTGCCTCGAGGTGGATCGGGACATCAAGGCCGGCACCAGGCTCGCCCGTCCTTCGTCGTTCGTATTGTTTCCAGAACCTTGATGACTTTCCAAGTTGCGATAGTTGTAGCAGGCATCGTGGGGTTATGTTGTCGTCGTTGTGGTCGTGGTCGGGTGTGGCAGTTCTCGTGATGTGCTCCAGGCTGAAAGTCTATGTCGTGCACAGATTCCCTGTCCGGGAGTATTACGGCCGGAAGGCAGGGACATCAGAGACGTGGCAGATGCCAGCAGGTATCGTAGTAGCTTCATGCTGGACGGACTGAGTTTTTTCAGGCCATCATTGTCACCACCAGCTCGGTGGTCGGCGGGAGGCGTGCCAGGAAATAGACACCATGCACCCACGCATGCACAGGCGCAAGCAGGCATGCACACCAGACATGCGCATACACACTCTCTCGCTCTCTCTTTCTTTCTCGCTCTCTCTGCCTCTCTCTCCTGTCAGCCCCGATGAAGCAGAGCAGGAACCCGTTCTTGGGTGTGGCGTACCTGGTGGTGGGTGTCGCATGCTTCCTCTTTGCGCCTGTGTTGCCGGCCTGTTTGCGAGATAGCTGTGCTGCTGCAACTGTTCTGACATGTTCGGACCCATGGTGGAATGAGAACGTTTGCCAGTTCTACTTCATCAACAGTGTTCGACAAGGTCGGTCCACATGTCTGGCTCTCAGATTGCCTGGGGTCACTGATGGCTTCGCCGCATCGGAATATGACTGCGCGACGAATGCACCGGTAGAGTTTCCTTGCCCAGGGGAGGTGCGACCGGAGTGACCTCTCAGCGCTGCGGATACGGCTTTGCCAAGAGCTGGGAAGCCCCCAGCTGTAAAGTAAGACATCCCGTGCCAAAGGCACTCATGTCTCTCTGCTAGAGGAGCGGGCTGCACAAGAGTTGAGGCCTTGCTCTGAGATAAGCAATCGTAGCAATCTAGTGTAGCTCGCAGAAGAGTCTGTCGGTTGTCTAGGGTGAGGGTTCATAATTGAATACAGGGAACCTAGTATCACATCTCCTCGACCAAGGTTCATGCATGTTCATGGTTTATGAAGATGCATTTCATGCTACAGCGCATCTTTCAGCAGCGGTTCGTCCATTCGTCGTTTCGCAGGTCTGTGGCAGGAATACCCGAAATGGTGCGTGCAGTGATGCATCTGGGGAGGAGGAGCAGCGGCGTAGGGCTCCCAGGCAGCGCCTGGTCATTCGACGCGTTGATGGCTCAGTCGAACAAGCAGACTTGGGCCCCAGCGTGAAAGATGCTCTAGAAATAGCAGTCGGACACTCACAGCTGGCCAGCAAACCGAAACGACGTCCAGCCATGTTGGGGATGTCAATGGCGGACAAGGCAGGGCGGCAGGAGCATTCGTGCTGAGTCCGGCTCGTGGGGCCGTTCGTGTTTTCGCGAAGGTGGTCGATTCGGAGTTGTTCCTCGCTGGCAGAGAGCGACAAGTAGAAGGTGCCCAGGGACTTCCAAGAAGGAGTGCTTTGGCGCGGGCAGCTGGGCAGCCCTGGCTTCGCAGGTGAGATTCTGGGCCGGCAAGATGGTGACGCGCGAAAGCCGGGTGCTCGGTGAGTCGGAGTTCGGCCTTTTGCCGGAAGATCCCAACTAAGGCTCTTCCCCACCTACACGCATGCTTCGCCTGCTGCGACCGGCGAGGTGCGAAGTCTCTTCTTAAAGCATACAGTCTTCAGAATGCTTGGCAGGTCAGCATCAACGGCAAGGCTAGATGCCGCAGGATGTGGAGCCAGGTTCTCCGTCGCCTTTGCTTCGCAGGTCTTGCAGCTTTGGACTTTCTCACAGCTGGAGGCGAGGAAACTCGGCGCACTTGTCCTGCTGCTTTGCATCACCGCATGCTTGGGTGCAGACGCTGAATCAATCTGCTTTGCGGAAGCGAGCACTGGCCCGCTGCTTAGTGGGGTAGTCTAAAGTTATCTAAAGTTTGAAACTTAGATGCTGTTCTCTCAATTGAAATTCAAAAATGGTCGACACGTGCCGGTATTCATCTCTTGAGCAATGTGTGCGACGAGGCGATTCGAGATGCGATCGGAGAGGCGGCTTTGATGTTTCGTCAACATGTCCGGTGGGATGTCGAGCTACGCGCATGTCATGCTGTTACACTCTCCGACAGCCGCATTCGGCCAAGCCAGCCAGCAGCGGTCTGCAGATCTTGCTGAATTCCATGGGTGTCATGGAGGAGGAGCAGCTATCACATCCCCGATGTTTCTCCACCCCAAACATCGTGGGGCCTAGCGCGACTTTTCAGCGAGCAGGGGGCGCCTGTATCTACACAACCAGCAACTCCGTCTACGGCTCCAGGTATCCAACGGAGATGAGGCCACCTCGATTTGGTTTGTCAAATAAGTTCTCCAAATCAGTGGGGGAGTTTCCAAGGCTGGAGATCAGTGGTCCAGACAGCAAAATCACCCCCTTCTGCCGATACATGTATGGCACAACAGACTGGACGAGCAGAATGGGCTAAACCCGTGCAATCCTGGATGGCTGGCACGATGGTGTTTGAGTCAGTGCGGAGGCTAAGCCATAGCCAAGGTGCTGGAATGCTTTGACAGGGAGGTGAGTCTCATCCGGAACGGATGTGATAAGCCACGAGCAATGCGCCGCCCACAAGGGCTCATGCGACTAGCTCAATTTGTGTTTCACCCCTGTACTTCTGGGCATTCGTTCAAGGCACATGTTAAGGAGATGACGACACGATGCAAGCAAGTGATGAACAACGATCGCTGAAGCAGCCGATGAGTGCCTTAAGCACTGAAGCGTCCTGCTCCGTACTTCTGCCGTGCTGGCATGTTCGAGGCTGCATGCCCATCTCTGCCGTCTGGTCGATGCGATGACCTCACCCGCTGGATACTGCAGATGCAGGAGTTTTGCTGAAAGCTTCGAGCATTCGCAGAACTATACTAAGGGCTCCAAACGCATCGAAACATGAACTGTTGGGTGGTATAACCTAACTTTATTGGACTTGCTTGAGAGGGGACTACGCCACCTTCGGGTTTCTGTTTAGGCGCCCATTTAGGTCCTGAGATTGTGAGAATTGCAGGAGCAACTGACCAACGAGAAGCCAGAGCAGGGCCGATCCGGAGGCGAGCTGCGCTGTCTTGGTTGCAGTCAACATGTAGAGGTCACATGATGTCACATGCCGACGAATGGCGTAGCCAACGCATGACTGACGTCTTGTGGTTACAAAGTTGACTTTTCCGTCTGAGCTGGTGATCAGCATGATCATCTGCTACTGGTGTCATGCCCACTGCATTGTCAAGGCTATGGCACGGGGCATTTCGTGCCACGCTCTTTCGCACAAGAGACGAAGGCCCTTGCTTCCCACAAGTGTTCGTAGCTGGACATGGGTGTTGTGCTGTCGAGAATGCGATCTTCAATCAGTCCTAGTTGCATTTGCAATGGTTGCCCTGACGAGGAGATGGAACAGAGACAGAAAGTAGCGGGGGACCTGCCAACAAGCAGGCCGCTTGCGGCAGCACATCATCATCATGATAATCGCCTTCAATGTCCTCGGATGAAGTCTAATGTGGAGGTCCGTGGCCGAGGAAGTGAATGCCTGTCGGGACAACTACAAGGACCTCAAGATGCAGCAGAACGATTTCAAGGAGGCGACACAGTTGCAAGCACTTGCACGGTCTGTTCTTTTCTCGTTTTTGTCTCAGGAAGAGGGGTAGTCAGTTTCTCTAGGGAGAGATAGGGGTAAACTGGATGCCTTGCCGACCTTGTCGGATCCTCTTCTCAAGCGAACTGCAGGATCCAAGGCTCGGCATTCAGACGGGCCGTGCGGGAGGCGAGGGAAAAAGGCCGGGGCAGGGTCGGCACTAGCCATCACGGCGCAGTGCCGGTCTTTGCGCGCGCCCGAGGCACCTCTTTCCCAAGCAGAACATGGCAGAGATCTCGGAGATTCTCGGAGAGATATGGAGAGTTGAGGGGCGAAGAAAAAGCACGAGAGGAGCGCAGCAGTGCAGGGAGGTCAGAGCTTCTCCGGATCGGTTTTGTCAGGTGACGCACGGTGTCTCTGCTGCCGAGCCACAGGGCATTGCTTCTCTGCGGCCCACACCTGAAGGACGCAGGCAGCGACGGTCTTCTGCGGGAAACCAAACGATCTTTAGCAGACATGCACGGGGCGTTCCAGTTCCTCATGTACAGACAAGAGGGCCGCGCCGCTGCACAGGTATATTCCGACAGTCGACAACCTCATGGAGCAGAAGAGGGAGAACGAGGCAGTCCTTCGATTGCTGGGTCCCAGGCAAAGAACGAGTTCCAAGAGCATCGAAACTCCAAGGCTCGCGAAAGAGCCTTGATGGCGGGTGGAGCCGCTGGGCCAGCGCCGGTGAACAGGCACCTCCAGAGCAGTCTTCAGCAGGTGCGACTTCGAACAACGTGACGAGGCCAGCGAACCACATCAGTGAAGATCACATGGCACATTTCGGCTGCGAGGGTCTGAGAGTCCAAGCCGGTGGTCTTTGCCCCGCATTCTGCAACCTCTCTGTCCCAAGGCACCAATGAAGCCTCGCGCCCAGCCTCCGGCCTCTACCGCCAAAACTTAGTTTCACACGGGGTAAGGACGAGCCATCGCTCGGCGGCCGCCGGCACGCCAACAAGCCGCGGGTGCGCCTGCTTGAGAGCGCCGTCCAAGGGATTCGTTTCCTCCAAACGTTGCAGGACCATTTCATCGGGGCCGGTACTTGGGAAACCACAGAGGCCTTGACTTGTGAAGCACACGCTTGCTTTGCCTGTGGTGCACAACCGAGAGAAGCGAAGGCTGTGCATGGCAAGAAGTACATCGATGGCTATCAGAAGCTGCTCGGCCAACTTTTCCGGAGTCTGTGTCTGCTTTTTGTACATAGTTCAAAAGAAGCATGTCCGCGAGGATGGACAATCATGCAGGACGCCAAGATACCTACCGCACGTCTTGGAGAAAGGCCATGTTCTATACCTTCTGCACAGAATCATACGGTAAAAATCTTCCTAATCTTTATCCCCTTGATTCCTCAGGGCCCTTGAGCAAAACAGGGCTCGGCACGTAAATTTATGCAATTGCTGAAACACACTTGAGCCTGGATAACTTGACTCGCGCTCATCCTTTCTCCTTTCAGTCTCTGTCCCTGCTCCTGGCCGCAGAATCCGACAAAGCTCCTGGGCAGCTCCATGTTGGTGTGACGCGCTCGCACGTCTGTGGGGTCGACTCCTCTCGATGCTGTCCTGCTGAGCCAGCATGTATCCGATCTCATTCCCTACACTCCAAGTCATGGGAGGAGTTGTCTGAAATTGCTTGATTTAGCCTGATTTAGCGTGATAGACGGGGCCATCTTTTCAGTGGTCGTCAAGGCTGCTGAGGATGAGCCTCAAAGGAAGCATTGACCCAGGCGGCGGTGCAACAGCAACGGACTGTTGCGCTGCGGCGTGAGGCACCGTGGGCATCTGCTGCTCGCAGCACAAGGCTGCAGCAAAGCAGGTGTTCGAACATCAGCCATCGCATAACCCGTCAAGATCTTGCATACAGTTGGCAGCAGAGCTGGGATGAGGTGGTGACTGAGCCGAACTTGCAAATGTCACTCCCGTGCTGAGCCGGTGGGCCAGCGCTGGTGCAGTTCATCTGTTCAAAAACAAAAGTTGCGTGAGGTCTTTCTGAGCATGAGAAAGGATGGATGCCAACGGACCGGAGCTTTGCTGTTGTTCCAATTGTTGTAGACCTCAAGGGCGCAGCTTTGGCTCAGACTGGATGGCATGACCCCTTGACCGGTTAAGTGGCAAGGCCTTCTCCACACTAAAGAGGTGGGCAGCCAGGTTGCAGTGCCTGCCAGTCGCTTTTGCCTTGTGCAAGACCACATGGGTGCGAGCTCGAGCTTCGCAAGCCCTGGCACTGACAAGGCGGAACCTAGAATCTGGGAGGGAAGTGGGCTCAGTCGTTTTGTCGAAAGCTTGAACAGGTGGCTCCCAAGCCAGTTGAGCCTTCGAGTTTGGATACCTCCACATGGACACGCGCCCGGCTGTGGGTTCGAGTGCTGTTTTGCTTTGGGGTGCACATTCCAGCAATGGGCTTAAGCCGTCGTCAGAGACTTCCTTAGATCTGGAAAGCTCCTTGCGATGGTGGTCATCAACGTCTCCTCGCCCAGACAGGCTTCCGAAACTAAGCAATTGAGGCTGCTAGCGCTGCATGGGCACGGCGGCAGACACCGCCAGTTCTGTGAATCGATAGAAGAGTTCTTGCAAAGCATACTGGCCAGCCACATGCAAGAGCCAAGCTTGGCCATTGAGTGCCGATGCATTGCCGCACCATATCCGGAACGGCGTGAAAGACACATGTGGTGGAGGTACGATGAGGGTGGCAGCGGCGACCGACCGGTAGACTGGGCCGAAATGGAGAAGTCGCTCACAAAGATCGCAGAAGAGCTTGAGGGCGCATGCCCTGCCTATGATGGCGTCCTGGGATTTTCGCAGGGTGCGGAGATGGTGTCTCGTTTTCGCTTCAATGCTCGGATTTAAACCTCTGACCTGAAACGAATCATTCTCCTGCTCACTGTAGAAGCCTGGCATATTAATTATTAATACATCGTCCGAAAGAATCCACTCGGAACCCAAGCGGCACAGCCGACTTCCCGGGGCTTTGTAACACAGTGAAGCTTGAGTGAAGACCACTGGATCTCGACAAGAGCCCAGTCTTCGCGGCAACTGCCTCAGGTGCACTCGATCGCTTTGCTGCATCACCGGGGTGATCCTCGATTTCTTGGGGCGTTCATGCCGCGTTTCGTGGTGAGCTTCAGTGGCGCCGTGAATCCGGGCCACTTTGAGTCTGTAGGTGGCATGTTTTTGCCACGCGACTTCCCTGCACCCTACCTGGGCCCACAGGGCACAGTGGATATGCCGTGCTTGTTCATAGGGGACTATGCCACGGATGGGTGGTACTCATCTTCGCGTTTTGAGAGCACTACCCGCCTCTACTCCCAAGCATGTGTACTTCGGCATGATCAGAGGCATCGTTTGCCAAAGCTGTCTGACACAAGTGCTGCACAAGAGGTGCGGCGCTTCCTGGCTCGATTTGCGAGACAAAGATAGGCTCGTAGAAAGATGTCGATCATGCAAACTGGTGCCGCGTTTAAAAAGGCGACAGAACGGGAGTTGTGCGATGCTGGATTCGTTAGAGTGACCGGCCGCTTGTGTTTTCCAAGGAGCAGCTTTGGACAACTTTCGTTGGGGAGCGAATGCTACTGCCCGGGCCTCGTTCGGCTTGCTGCTGGCCTTGGTCGTAACTTGCCTGGTCGAGCAGTGAAATAAAGGACATATGACCTAGGAGACGGCCTTGCAGCCATTTGGGAAGGATGGGGTAAGCGACCGGAGACATAGGCTGACGGTTGAAGTTCACAGGATGCAGAGACGCAGCCTGGTGTCCCGTGGCATGGCCGTGCTGGGCAGCGGGGGAAGCTGCACACGAGAAGCACACCTCCGGGCGGCTCGGATGCACTGCGATTCCAGCCCGCTTTCTCAGCCCTGCTTCTGGTATACCTAGTATACCATGAAATGTCCCTTGATTCTGTGGTGCCACTGAGGACAACTCGGTGGTGAGTCCAGATAGTCTCGGCAAAGGGCTCAGTTGCCGAGTCCAGCCGGCTCCTCTGAAACGACTTTCGCGGTCGGTACACCTTTCCAGGAGAGTTTCCTCCGCGAGACCATGCAGATCCTACGAAAAAATCGTCGCAGAATGTTTTGAAGTACCATGTGGAGCCTTGGGACATGTACCTGCAGTGCTCTCTGGCATCTGGCAGCGACATGCGTGCAGCGCAGAGAAGACAGATTGAACGTTCAGGATTTCAATTCTGATGTTCCTGGCGAAACCGCAGAACTTTGGGTTGGCACTCCGTATGCGGCGTGGATCGCCTCTTGACTTTCACGAATGCTCGACACTGCTCGTCATAAGCCTTGTTCTGGCCCCGGCGGGTGAGGAGAGGGACGTGCGCCGGCGGCACGCGAAGGCCATGTCTGCAGCAAGTGGATTAAACTCCATGGCAGCCCACGACTCTACTACCGTACGAGCAGGAACACATGGCTAAGATCGACGAGCTGCAGGCGCTGTAGCCCTGAGCTTCCGCGGTGTGTTTGCATATGCAGATGCATGGACTAGATGCAGTAGCGACATTTGCCAGGAGAAGCTGCTGCAAGAGGCTTCGTTGTTCAATTTCAAGGGTGGCAGAGGGAGGCACAGCAAGCCCTGCACAAATCTGAAGGTGCGGCGACGTGAAGCGGTGGAGCGAGAGCTCGAGGAGAATCTAGCTGTTTCCCGTATTTCGAGTGTGCTACCTTTCAGTGCTGCTTAGAGTCACGAAAGCTAGCCTCCGGGCTAGCTGAGTTTCTTATCAACCGAAGGTGGCAACAAGGGGTGTGGGTGGGGAAAGGCCCCCCTTCTGGAGGTGGACCGGTTTCCGCGCCAGGATTTGGCTGTGCGACCACCGGGTCCTTTTTCGGGTGTTTGAAAGTGGTGTGTCAGACCGCTCCAGAATGTAGAAATGAGCCCCCGATGACGCTCATGATGCTTGCCTGTCGGCTCCCATATGGGTCCCGATGACGCTCATGATCGCTTTTGCTGGCTTGGGTTAGGACTGCAGGTAGGATGCGTTGCTAGCGGCCGTTGTGCTGAACCTCTAGGTTTGCAGGCCTGTTCTGTTGCTCTGCCTAGCTTTCGTCCCAGTCCCTCCTCCCCAAGTCTACAGAGTGCAGGAAGCCAGAGAGGAACTGAAGAAAGTCCCAGAGTTGCAGGCTCTTCTTTGATGTCGGTCTGGTCCTGCGAGAACTTGCAGTGATGATGCTTTGTGAAGGCAGCTTTGTCTGAGAGCAGACAGACCCTCATCAAGCAGCTCGACTGTGACAACGGCGACGCAGTGCACAAGCTTTTAGCAGTCCACCGAACACTCAGGTATGTGGAAAAAGGTATGGCTGCCAGTAGCCTTGGGAATCTTTTTGCTGTGTGCCGCAACGTCCTCCACCAGTGGCGAAGAGACTTGGCCCATCTATTCGGCAGTACGCGACTGCATCCAGGTCCATAGCAGCATAATCTTTCCATCTGACTCCAGCACACTCGAGATGTACTGATTTCGCTGAGGACACACAACTGCCCCTTGCCATCACTTGGCACTCGCAAAGCGGAATGGAAAGGTTCCTAGAGATGGCTCCTCTCAGGTGAATACCATCGACCGCTTGCGCAGACGCACTCCTGACGTGGGGCGCTGCCACTTCGAGCTGCTACAGCTCCATGAGCAGGGCCTCGAGCATCTCAAGGCTCCGATGGAGAGCGGACAGCGAAGGGAGAGAAGCGAGCGAAGACCGAAACGACGGACGAGTCTTTGTGCATGCGCCCTTGGAAGGCAGTGCAGGTTGACATGTTGAACTCCGTCGCGCGTGTCTTGAAACAGATTGCTGTAAGTACCCAGTATCAGAATGAGGGGAAGGAAGTGCACACAGGATGGGAAGGTCTTCCTGCAATCAGGGCTTCCTGCAATAGTGGAGTTGGAGTTGCGGAAGATTGGCTGAGGTTTCATGGACAAAGATGCCATGATAATTCCAGATCGCGACGACACAGATGAGGAGTGGTCTTGAGTCGGAGTATGCCAGAAGGACCAAGGAAAGCTCTGCTCTCCGAGCTTTCGTCGACTGACGAGGTTCGATGCATGGAGTGTGGAGCCTATCGCCAAAGTTGCGTGTAACGTATCACACTCGTAGGAGCACTGGCTGTGTGAACTCAGCACGTGCCAGCTACACTCAATCTTTTGTACTTGTACCACGTGATTGCCGTCAATCTGACTGGCTGTGCCCACAGTGCGTTGTCTGCGACCGCGAAATGAGTGGTCAAAAGAGTGCAGAGGCGCGAGATTCGTGCCCTAAGACGATGTGGTTGTAGTCTGCAGAGATGCAAAAGGTCGTGTAGAAGCCAGACCGTCAGCGATTCCAGGTGAGGCCAGCAACTGCGAGATGCGAAGGCCTTGCAGCTACCTGTCGGATGCAGCATCTCGCTCTCAGATCGTTGCCCGCTTCACAGTTCTCAAATCTCAGCCTCAGGGAAATTGCTACAACTGCATGCCGCTGGCATGGCAGTTCCTTGTCATTGCAACATGGAGCGGCATGAAGGGCCTCAGAATTCTCCTTCGCCTCCTAGTCTTCGTCGAAGTCCGTCCAGATTTGTGCCAGCCATGCCAAGCCACGCGGAGTTGAATGCCACCGCCAAGGAGTTGCTTTAGACGCCCGCATGGAACTGATTTCGTTTCCGAGACTGCTTGCTGCATTGATGATTTCTCGATTTACGTTCATTTCTGCGGCTACCTGCGCTACGTAGGCACTGTGCGCATATCTATGTAATGACATTTGTGCTTGTGGTCAGGAGTGGTGAGCAGAGACGCAAGAACTTCACGGTTGCATTATAGAGTAGCTCCACGTAGAGGGGTCTTGAGAGGACGACACAGGCGTCTGTTTTTAATGGGGCTCGTGTTTGGTTTATGGTGTTTCTTGGCCCGTTTCCCTGCTATTTCAACGATTTTCAGTGCAAGGCAGGAATCAGGAGTCCTGCCAGCGATGAATCCCCACAGGAGAGCAACCTGCCACCTGTGGAAGGCCTCAGAGTCAGTGGAACTGCGAATTGTTTGCAGCTGTGCCCCTGTCATGGAGGCTACCACTCTTCAGGAAAGGGCATAGCCCTTGGAAGCTTCGGCAAACGCATGGCGGCTGGCCTGTCGCCGATGGTAGCGGAGGCCGTGTGGATATTCCCAAAATACGGAATGTCCGTCGTGTGCCACTTCCAGGACGGCCTACGCTGGGAGCTGTGTGAGTGGCCTGAAAGCCTTCCAAAGGCAGCAGGGATTTCCGTGGGAGCTGGTCCCAAGCTTTGTACAACGTCGTATTTCGGAGGTGCCATCGGCCAAGATGCGGCTTGCAGGAACACACATTCCTGAGACGAGGCAGCGGCCCGCATCCATCTGTTTGCCTTGCTTTCGGAATCTGCAGCACGTCACTGTGCAGGGGCTCTGATCGCCAGCAGCAGCGACCCGGCTTCTCTCGCAGAGTTGGCAGTCTGCTGAAGGCGCCGCACACCCTTGGCAACTCGGTGTTGTCACTGTGTCGTCACAAAGTTCATCAGGGATTCTCTCCAAAACCGTCGGAGGCCGTCAGTGCGCATTTCTTGATCGGAAAAACCACGGCTAAGGTAGCCGCACGTCTTCTCTTCCAGCGTTGCCACGTCTGTCGTCTCCAGCGAAAGCAGAAGACTTGGCGAGGCTGGACTTGCTGCTGTTCTTCGCTCCCTTGGAAAGAGAGAATGAGCAGGGGCACTGTGTCTAAGCCTGCCGAGAATTCCATGGAAATCCATGCCTGCCTACAGGACACGCGCGGCTCCGAAGGCGACTTGTTCTGAGCCACCAAGCTTCTTCAGCAGACCCACAGGAGAAGGTCAACCTACCCTTCACTACCTCGTTCGCACGAGATGTCCACTCCAAACAACGACAACGACCCCAGATTGCAAACCCGTTGGATACTAGAGTTCTGATATATATTTTAAGGCAAAGTCTGAAGGGGTAAAGGGGCTTTACCTTCTGTGGTGCCAGTTGAAACAGAAACAGAACATCAAACGCATCGCTGGATAGTGTTGACACTACTGAATGTAGCAAGGCTGCAGCTGCGCAGAATTGGACGTTCGGGTCAGTCTAGGCGGCTTCTAGAAGCAAGGATTTCATGGGGCCATGAGCAAGCTTTAAGATGCTTCAAGATGTTGGCAGCCACTTCATACTGAGAGCTGGCTGGGGGAGGGCCCGGTGTCGCCAGGTTCGGTTTGACAGCCGCATGGATGAGGAGTTCCTTATACCCTGCAGGTGGGCTGCCTATGCAGAGATGACAGTCAACAAGCACGTTAGTGTCAGGCTGTTCGCATCTGCTAGCATTCTTGAGCTGAAGCTTGTCCTTCCAGCGCCGTGATCTCAGGCCACGCTCGTGAGCCAAATTGTGGGCTTCGTGCTTGTCAGCCGGTGCACCGGCTCGAAATTCGAATTGACGTGACCTGTCAGCAAAGCTTAAAGAAGGACCAAGGAGAGCACAGCCCACTACCGACCACCAACCGTCATGGCAACTGCTGACTGTGTCGTCTTTCGCTTGATGCACGTATCATGTGCAGCATGTACAGTAGCTGAATTGAGCCTCCACAGGAGGGAATTGATCGATCCTCTGTGCAGATGCAAGTGCAAGCGAATCAGGGTATTGAGCCCTCCGTTACCTTGTAGTGCCCTGCTCACACCTGCCAGCGGCCAGTGTGCGGGCTGGAAATGGCCTCAGCTGCCTCCGCTGCGAGAGTGAAGCTGAAGCCGTGCTCGCTGACAGCAGCGAAAATCGGTGACCTTGTCAGAGAGGTCACTTCAGTCTGTGACACGAGATAAATTTTTAGTAGTCTTCCTAGCCGGCACATTGCGGAGGAAGCTCAAGGAGATCTGCCTCGAAGACGGGACCGCAACTCAGATAGCCAGATAGCTACAATCCTCGCATGGTGCGGAGTCCGAGCACTGAAGCAGGCAGTGCGTGCGATGTGCTGCGGGCATGAGTGGGGCACTCGGGACGCTTGGGCTTGGAGATGCTCGTGGGCTGCTTTGGAAGTCTTGACTTCAGGTGGCTCAACCTGCGACGACACGCTTGGGTCAACTCTCGACAATTGCGTGACCCAGCAGCCGACACAAGCCACGGTGCGCCTTGTTTTTGAGACTTTGATCTCTTCTCTCTTGATTCTTGGGTCATGAGCTGTGACAGGATTCCTGGTTCGATTCGGTGCCCGACTGGACGAGACAGGTCGGCCGGGGTCTCCCGTTGATGTGCGGCCTGCGCCATGTCGGCCCTGGGGGCCAGGCTGAGAGTGTGAGCATCGGCGACACCTTGGACTCCAAGTGCTTGGAGGCTTCCGGAATGCAGCGTGCATGGGCAAGGCAGTAGACGTAGGGAGCTGGGGAGTCTCAAGCTTCTGGCCGAAGACCAGGTCGAGTCATTCTCCATGAACAGGACGATGGCCGTGGGAGTCTTTGAGTCAGACGGCGTACAGTGGAAGTGCACGGCATGGCAGGCGCCTGCCAGCCATACTGACTGCCGAGTGCAGGAATCTTGTTGAGCATGGGCTGCCCCTCATGCTTCGGGTTGGCGAAGTCGGCAACAGATTCTCCGAGCTGCTCGGCCTGCAAAATGTTCTTCGTCGTAGCAGTTGCTGTGCTCGTGCGAATCGCAAGCCCACGTTGCACAAGTTGCGAATGGATCGAAGGTACTTCGTGTGCGTGCACAAAGGCGGTGATAATTTTAGCTTGCCCGGGACTGATTCTCTGAATCGCAGCAACGAGGGTGTGAGCAGACTGTTCACAGTCGCCGAATCCTGCCAGCAACACTGGTTCGGAGGTTGGACCGGAGGATCAGCCGAGAGAAGCACAACTTCCACTATGCTTGGGAGGTACCCTGGCATGTTGCTCACACGCTGTGTTGGCACGTCGGTTCAACGGAATATGTGGCTGTGGGATGGCATGCTTGCATCTCTGTCGGTATGTCGCGACCCGACTCTGAGCCAAGAAGCCAAGGACGTGAGCATCTATCACTACGTTCAGCCCGTCCTACCCGAGGCACCTACTGCACAGGAATGCAGGGCTGTCCACCCGCCTAGCACGAAGCTTCGAGTTCTGCGACTCTGCGAGTCAGAATGAGCAACCCTGTCCCCGTGGTCGGGCATTCCTTCCGAGAAGGCAGCACATTGGGCCCTTGACAGGCTGGTGACTGCAGCCCGGAAGTTGCAGCTGAGCGCCCAGCGCAGGCGTGGCCGAATGAAGCCTGGAGACACCCGTGAAACAGGGACTCCCTCAGCTTTAAAACACACTTCTTGTTGATCATTTCTTCGACCGGGCTAGTGTTTCTGAATCGGGAACTGGCACTGTTCTTCGTTGCGACCATGACGTTAAGTGCGGTGGGGTATGTTGAGGCCGGCTGTTCTGTTAGTCCCGGGCTTGAAGGATGTAATGGGTACGTGATAAATCATGTGCTGAACAATGCTGAACAACACATCGGCGCGCAGGCTCTGAAGAGCTACTATACTGACGAGGTGGTGCGAGGCTTGTTGCTTGAATGTCTCGGTGAAGGTCAGAGCAGCCACCAATCCCAGCCTTTCAACACTGTGGCAAGTTGGTCGGGTGGTGGTTGCAAGGTCCGGTGCACTTTCCACGCCAAGTGCAATCCGCGGCAGATCGACCTCATGTTCAAAACCAAACAGGCTGGTTCCCTACTAGCAGATACTAGCAGCTAGCAGAAAGTCAGCTGAGTCGCTTGTCTCTAACCTCATCAGCTTCTCATGATGCCGGGCCTACGGTGGTCACAAGCGGATTCGACTTATATAATATATAGGATGTGTGAGCATGTCTCCGGCCCCGCTCACCGTTGTTCCAGCTAGGGCATCAGGAAGATGGTCTGACTTCAATCAAGTGAGTTACGACCGATGCCAGGCATTGCAGTGCTGGGTGCACCTCCTGCAGTCCAAGCTCCTCGTGAAGATATCGCAGGCGGTTAGACTGGTAGCGCGGGTCGGCTGCGAATCGCCTATGCACGTGGCAGCATGACAGGTCGTTCATCCCTCCTTGTCGCCCTGCGGTATGGAGGCGGGGGTGAATCCAGGGCCTTCAGCTCGCTCGTCTGGCACAAGAGTTGCAGTCACGAGCAGGCCACATTGCCAACTCCCTTATCGAGCTCTTTGCCACTGCCGCATGCCGGAGACTCCGGAGACTCTCCTTTTGAGGCAGTGGATAGGCCCTCAAAATGGGGTTCTTCCGACTCTCCAGGCGCACTGGGTTCCTATGGACCTGGATAGCCCGCAGGCCGAGGCATTGCGGCTAGCTGTGCCTGTCAAAGAACTTGGATAAACTCCAGGAGATCTTGGTCGTACTGTACCGTCCAGAGTCATCCGCCAGACCGTTTGGGAACCATCACCCTCGCCGACTACCGCAACCTCACTACAGAACGACGCGCAGGCCGTAAAGCAGACACTTCATGCGGTGGCATCTCCTTGCGTGAGTAAGCAAGGGCCAAAGACGAGCGACATGCAACCTTGCCAATACTGCATCCAACTTGTAATTGCCAGTCTTCCGCAACTGTTGACGTGTGGCTTCCACTGGCAGCCGGAGAGTGCAGGGTGGCGATCTTCAGGATCCGGTCTCAGAGGATGCCGATGAGGTAGGCATGCTCTGAAGTTTCAGAGAAAAGTTGGCAGTGTGAGCCGTCTTGGAGGCTCGACAGGAGAAGGAATCTGCAACCTCACGGGTGGAAAGCTTGGAGTGCGAATTTGATCAGGAATCTGCGACTCAGAGCTTCAGAGCTGAGGCATCGAGCGCGAGGCAGAGTGTCGCCCGCTCTGGCTCCTTGCACTCTTCAGAGCGACCTCCGGACTGGGCGGGGCACGCAGCGTGGGAGAGTGTTTTGGGACTTTCAGAAAGACAGTGCGTGCTTCTCCGCAAGAGCCCCTTCAGGCCACCATGAGCGAGAGATCTCTCAACAGTTTCTATGCGGTTTGAACCGCTTCAAGCGGATGACACTGCATAGGACCGGCTTGTAGAAGCATGTCCATGTCGTATCAGATGACAGACGATGTGTGCTAGCTAGCCAAAAGCACCACGCCTGCCTTTTAACAATCCAGCGTTCTGTCATGCGCCGCACCTGCCTTCAGCACACGAGCTGTTCTGGCATCTGAAGTGTGTCTGCCTCAAAGACCAGATGTGTTTGCGGCAGCTACGATGCCACTCTATCCAGAGCATGCTTTCCGTGAAGTTGCATGAAGCTTTGCCTTGCACGGCGCAATTCACACGCAGAAACCTCTTACTCGTAGGAGCAGAGATGAGGACTTGGTCTGTCATACTCAGACCGAATTAGTTTGTTTGCTTTAACATTGCCACAGTCTGTCCTGATCTCTGCAGGTCCCATGTGCATTCCTTTCAAATTCAATGCAGATGCGTTCCAAGCCCGGGCTCCTGGTCATTAAGCCAAGCAGGGCGAAATGTTGGACTGATCCTCCGGGGTCGAACAGGCGACTGTCAAAGCAAAGCCAGATCTCCATCGATCCGGGGTCGACTTCCCGCAGATAAGAGACCAGCTTGACGATGTCAGGCTCAAGTTTAGCATCTCAGCCCGCAGTGGTCAATGTCGGTGCGAAAGGACGTGCTCACACATGCAGCTGAGTCGTGGCGTGTGTCGTGTCCACGACGCCACACCTCTTGCAGAGTTCAGAGAGTCGTGACAACCCACACAACTCGGTTGGTCCCTGGTTAGGCTCGCATGGATAAGTCACATCGCTATGCTGGCTGTTCGTACTCAAGTCGGACATGTGGCCCGTGAACTGCAGAACTCGCAGTCCTCCAAAACAATAATGGTGAGCATGATTTCGGTCTTCCAGCTCCCCCCCGCCGCGTGCACACTCGTAGCTGCAGCTGCAACCTCCCCCCGTTTGCCCTGAGAAGCCTTGGATGTGCTGACATGGTCTTCTTTGAGACGCTTGTGCTGGCGGGGCAGCCTTCCGTGGTGATGTGACAGATTCAGTGCCAGTCCCTTGGGAGGTGCATGGAAGGTCTGCTGCGAAGGAGACGAAGCTCCTGATGAAGTGGCTTGGCTTCTGACGTCTTTGCTCTTGTTGCTCAGAGCTCGGAGGCCCCATCCCCAGAGGCCCCTCACAGAGTGAGTCGAGCCTGGATCTCCAGGGAAGCTTCTCGAGTCATCGTGGAACGGGACGGAGCTCTCTTCAGGCTCTGCCTTTCCCAAGTGTGCTGCTTAGGGCCGTGAGCCTTGCTTCTGGTTCCAGGATCTTAGACCTCGGCTGGCGACATACTGCTCGGCCGCTCTACAAGAAGGGTGTTGGTGCGAGCCTGACCACCGCATTGCACCTCAAGCTTCTTGCCTCATCTTGCCCCGCGGCGAGGCCACATCTTCTACGGCCGTTGGTGCGACGCTTGGAAGTCCGTACCGATTTCCGCGAAAGCATGGCGCGAGCCAGAGACGGGGCCCGGGAACAGGTACTCCCTCATCTGGGGTGGAAGCCCAAAGCTGCAGCGCGAAGTGGAAGACACGTTCCCTGGCCAAAGTGCACTGCTACTCCTGGACGGCCCATGCTCCTCCAGCCAGGTTTCTGCACAACACTGGAGTTGTCAGGCAGGCCGTGCTTTGGAGAGCAAGGGTGCCTATAAGAGGCTCATCTGACATGATTTGAACTTGTTCACCGCTCCGCTGTTCAGCGCCGGCCCAACAGCCGCGAATACACCTGTCAAGGATTTGCAAACAAAATTTCAGTCAACTCCTCAATCACTCGACAGGTCCCGACATGTTGCAGCAAGCTCTTCCGTCCTGATTCGAGTCGTTGCAGGTGGGAAACTGCATGATGGCTAGGAGAAACACGCGCCCACCCCCTCTGCCCACGACCCACAAACATGCATTCAGTTGCAAGCCTAGTGGACTAGCCACACCTTGACAACTTGAGCCTGGAAGAGCGCCATGGGCAAGAGGAAAGGAGATGACTCCAGCGAGGCCAGCTGCCTTTCTTGCTCGGCATCTTAACTTCTTGTTTGACTCTGGAAGTGTGCTGGAGCTGGGTGTGGACTCAAAGGGTGCCCTGAGACACCATGGGGTGCTGCCACCCTGAGTGGAGAGAGGGGGATGTGAGGGCAGCAGCCCTCCGCGCACATTCGGCACTCTCTTTCTCATTCAAGCCTTGGCCGAGGCATTCTTTGGCTTTCCCCTGACAACTGGAGACTAGTATGCTGATCACGATGTCCTGACCCCTGCAACTTGCATGTGCAGATCATTTTGGCCAGCAGTGTTGCCAGACCTCGCGGGGCTTCTCTCCTGTTGCGGTATGACTTGTTCATGACCAGGCTTGAGCAGGCTTACTGTGGTCTGGAGCTTTTCTCCAAACAGGCCAAAGCTGAGCCTGCTTTCAGGATGATCCTCTGCCCAAGAAGCACAAGAAGGAGAAGAAAGACAAGGACAACTGCAGCAACTTGTGACTGGTGCATCGTTTTCACGGGTTGCTTTGCCTGCTGTCTGTTCTTTGCTGGCTGCAGGATGGTGCAGCAACCAAACTGAAGAAAGACGGCAAAGAGAAAAAGGACAAAGACAAGAAGGATAAGAAGGAGAAGCACAAGCATGGCGATGATGAGGAGGACTTTCCCTCAGTTCGCATGTTATCAACCACGGCACTGCCAGATTCCCAAGACATGCCCCAAAACAACACTGCATGAGGAGAAGGCAAGACGAAAGGCAGGGGATTCGTAGTATTCACATCTATTCATGTTCGGGTCGGCAGCAATACCGATCGTACGCCGTGCAGAGGAACACAAGAAGGCGGAGAAAGAGAAAGATCCAGCAAAGGATCGCCTCTAGCCATGTGGCTGAGTCCGGTTTGGTGTCCGCAAGGCTGTCATTCAGTCACAGCAGAAAGTGAGATTCCCACACGGCAACGTGCTGATGCCGGATAGCGATTGCAAAGAAGGCTGCCTTGAGAAGCCTGAATGCTTGGAGGAGAAGCACAAGAAGTTGGAGTCGGAGGAACTTAGACCGGCAGGGATCCCGGAAAATGCAAGTCTTGAGCTGCTCGGACCTCCAAATCCAGGCACCGGCTCCGGCTGCTCCGGCAGAGCCCAAGAGGATAGTTGGTCCACAGGCTTTCCCACCAGAGGCAGAAGAACTGTCGCGTTTCCAAGCGCTTCTGTCCTTGAGTGTCCGGCCCTCAATGGCAGGCAGAGCCGAAGGACAAGAAGCAGAAGAAGGACAAGAAAGATAAGAAAAGCTTTGAACTCAGTGAATGCTGGCACAGCCCGTTAAGCCCATGCACTGTTTCATGCGTGCTTGCGTCTACTCAACCTGGAATCTCCAGCAAAGGCAAAGCAGGTCCGGTGGCGACGCGGGAGGCCTGAAAACTGCTGACAGAATCCCAGCCAAACCAGCTGCGTTGACAGCAGGTGCAGCTCTGCTCTGCTAGCGCCTTCAAAGACAGGCCCGGTCGTTCTGCAGTTGATGTTCGTGGCTGCAGATGCAAATTGGAGCGCCGCAGCACGCTGTGCAAATTCATGCACGTCCTTCGTAGCGGATTGTGCAGGTCGCGACCGTTCGGGATGGAGTGTGGGGCTCGGCAGTCTAAACTCTAAACAGTCTAAGCTCCTTATACTTTCTTCATCGTGCTAATCGTCTTGATCGTTTTTGTGGAAACACATGTCAGTATGATGATGGCCGCTGCACATAGCAATGGGGTTTCTGACATCGTCAGCACATGTCAGCACTAGAGACAGGAACGGCGGCGGTGGATATTGAATATCCAGCAGCACATGACAGCTAGAGCGGTATCAACGAATAGCAGCATTATCAGTTGGACTAGCAGTGGTGAGCAACTAGCCAAGCTGCAGTAGTCAGTGCTGTGGAAGCAACGCAGACGTCAAGTCACAAAGTGTTAGCGTGGTAGTAGACTTGGTGTTTGGCAGTTTGGAATAGCCCTTGCGCTCATAAACACGAGCAGAGCAGCAGCGGAAGCGGGAGCGGCTACAAATCGTTATCACTGTAGCAGTGAAAACCAATCACTGATAGTAATGGCAGGAAGAATAATGTATTCGTAACAGCAGAAAAATAGTCGTGGTAGTAATCAGAGTAGTATCAGTAGAAAGAACAAACGCAATAGAATACAACAGCAATAGCATTGGCAATGACAGTAGCAGTAGCAGTCGTAGCGAAAGTAGCAAATTATCTCACATCAAAAGCACTTACTACACCCAAGTCCTGCAGCCGACAGCACGCACTTATACAAACCAGGAGATACGCGCTCTCACAGAGCAGCCATCCCTCACACACCACATCCACAAAGCACAGCTGAGACCTTTTGGGAGCATTCATCGATCCCATCCGACAAATAATTATAGAACGGAGCTGCTGCTTTACACGCACTTTTCAGTACAGAGGTGGTGCGGTAGGTGCAGGCTTAAGGCTTAAGGCGAGGTAGGAGGCGAGTCCATTGGACAGAACAGTGCACTAAAGTTACATGGCACTGGATTTTAAGTCCTCTAGACCCCCGCCTTTGCCTTCCCCCACTCGCATCGACAAGCTCACAGACTAGCTGTAGACCGCCAATTTTGGAGTACTCTAATGAGGCTGCCAACGTGCAATACACTCCTTACAGCTACCTTTTCGATTTGTTCACAAACCTGATTTCGCTTGGAGTAGCTGCTTGAGAGTGCCGCCCAAACTACTACTACTACTACTACTACTACTGCTACTGCTACTGCTACTGCTACTGCTACTGCTAATCCTACTCCTACT
>CAJNJA010062997.1:1045-23324 GCA_905231915.1 Symbiodinium necroappetens
CCAAGCCAAGCCATTTTTCCAACGCAGAAGATCTTGCCAAACCGCAGGGCGGGCCTCGTGCCCGCTGCACTCCAATAGCTTCCAACCCTTCCGGACATCCGACAACACAGCATCTGCCTTCACTGCCAGGTCGGTCTGCAGCAGGTCCTCTAACTCAGCCACCTGCCGACGATCAAGTTGCAGAAACCGCAGCGTTGGCTTGCGCAGCATAATGGAAGAAAACACTCAGCCAGGGCTTCAGCCACCTAGCTCCGCCAGTGAACCAAATCAGTAGCCCTAGGAAAGATTCGATCTCCTTGCGACTGCAACACTTGGTGCTTAAAGCCAGTTGACGTAGCACAGAGCAAAGTCTTGCTGCCTTCTCATCGGGCAGCGTTGCGACAGGCACCCCATCCAATCGCAAACACCACCCTATCCACTGCACTGACGAGCTCAAGTCCATCTTGTGCCACGACAGTGGGAGCCCAAGCGCGCAAGCTAAAACCACCTGCAAACATGCCATGATCGGCGCGGAACTTGCTGGAAAGAGTGACAGTGAATCATCGATAATCATCGACATAGATCACGAGAAAGCGCCCATGCCAAAGAACGCGATGACCCAAGCGTATGAATCCGGCTGCTACACGGCTCCACCAGTAGGCGGTCCAGCTACACCCAAAATGGCAAGTGTTGTAGACCACCCACCTCCTCCTTCCACCAGGTCCCATGACGGCAAACAAAGAGAACCCGCGCTCCTTGGGCGCGACTTTGACCCGCTTGTGTACCTTGCTGACATCCATAAGAAAGGCAATCCAGCGCTCACCTTGCCTCCTCGAAAGAAACTGCGAAACATCTTCAAGAGACGGCATCTCCACCTTCTCCGATATGCGGCAAAGATGATTTGCGTTTGAAGCGAACTGTCACCGATTAGACGCGGAGCGGAAGCGACTTTCTTGACGACCCCCAGGCGACCAGCTGCACAGTTATCACCAAACTGCCTCTTGGCTTCTGCGAAGCCGCCATCCAACCACACAGCGAAACCGGCCTTGACATCCTCCTCAACCAACTCGCATGCAGTATGGCAATCTTCCCGCGCAGACCCCTACGGGGTATCGAAAGTATGCAGCTCAAGATTTGGGCGGTCTGGTACTTCAGCTTCCCGCCACACCCTCGAAGGCGGGATGGTACGCAAAATGCCCGTGGGAACCCCCTCACGCAACAGAGAGGGCAACTGTTGATCCACATCACCACACAAGGAAAAGAAGCCCTCCCAAAGCTCCAAGGCCAAGGGCTGGCCAGCTGCCGAACACTTCAAGCCCCGACTTCGCAGAAAAGATACCAATACTTCACGAAGAATGTGTATCTCTTCTTCACTCAGCCAGGCGTCTTTGGAACGCTCAGCAACTGCTTTCAATAGCCGTGGTACCAAATGCCAATCATGGATCAAACGCAGCCACTCCACACGCAAAGCTGACAACACATCCGTCTCTTCACGCGGGGATCCCCAATCTGCATCAGAGCCGACGCCTCCACCATCACGTAACCGCCACCGAAACGCAGTAGCAGACTCGGCACAGACAGGGGGATTCCCCGCAACAGCAGCAGGTTCTGGCGACGGCGAAGCTCCTATCAGCGATTTGCTTTGCTCTGACGACACAGCTGCACCCTCACAAGCTAAATCTGTAACCACATCCTCTGATCACTGCACACGCTTGCCTGGTCGCACTCGCCAGAGCGGTGATTCTCATGCTTGAACTTGCAGGATGAATTGGTGCAACGTCCTTCACGCCAGCCCCAGCACTCACCATTGCGCGGCCGCTTGTCCTTGTCCGGCTTGTCTGGGCGCGGCTTGCCTCCCGGGAAAGGCGCTGGGCGCTTAAGCGGCGGCCTCGAGGACACTTTAGGCTTCTCCACCAGCAAATAACGCAGCAAGTCACGATCCATCGAAACATGATTCAACGCATCATTCAAATCATGACCACCAAAACACAACCCCAACGCTTCCTCCATTGCCACACGGTCCGCTGCTTCAGTCTCTTGAACCGAGGGTGGCCGAAACCCATCGGAAGGCCGTTTGCAATAGTAACCCATAAACTTCTTCACATAGACGTTCCAATGACCGAGGTGCCCAGCCCCACACATAACATAAGCGTGTGACCGGGTCTCCAGGAGGTGCTGCACGCGCATTGCCGATGGACCAAGATCAAGGTCCCATTCCTCGCGGTACACCCAGGCGGCACACTCCAAGGCTTGCACCAGCTGCAGCTCGTTGCCGGAGGCTTGCGACCGCCGTCCTTTCATCTCGAGCAGAGCATCTTCGGAGAGCAGCCGCTTCCAGGGGAGCCACTCCCAATTCTTGGATTCCACCTGCAGGTGAATGGTTTGAAGCAAGCTTAATGCTGGCATTGTTGCCGGCGTGATCACGGCCGACGAATACATGGACTCAAGCTCCTTCTTCAGGCGGCATCGATCTGCTGCTTGTATCTTCTGCGGCTGGCTGCAGAGTAACCCCGGAACTGCCAGGGCTTGCGAGGACGGCTTGACGGACACGGGCTCCGTTGTGGGTCGGCGCTTACTCCAAACACCTCGTAGTTTTCCGGCCACAGGATGAATGTCCCACATGTCTCCTGCGACTTCACCCGCGGCCTTCAGAACCGTCAGGAAATGCTTAATAAACCGCTCCAGAGCGGCTGTATCCAGGAAAGCTTGCCCAAAGGTATCTCTGGAATCGTACCCCGATGACACCAATGCAGCGACACAGCCTTCCGGCAAGCCACACTCCTGTAGAAAGGCCTTCCAAGTCTGCTCAGGCATGACTTCGCAGCAGCAAACAGGAAGAAAGACAACAAGCAAAAGACTGCCAGAGACGACAGTTGCATCAGCAGAACGCAACGCTAAGACACCAGCACACCAGTCCAGGCAGGGGCATGCGGCAAAAATTAACCCTCGGAGGGTAATGGCCTCACAGTTCCCATCAAGGAACGGAGGCTGACAAGGCAACAAGCTGATGCCACAGACATGCTGCGTGCAGACACCTGCACCACGCAAGCTGCCACGTCGGTGGCGACTCAATACACCAAAACCCATCAGGGTTTTAGAACAGGCACTGAGGCCTACCGCCCCTCCCGGCAGCCGACCGATCGGGGTACTAATTAGCACACATCAGGCACTCGGGCCAACTGCCAAACAACCAGAATGACTGCACGCCGTAAAGCCGTGAAAGCACGGGTTAACTTTCCATTGCTCGTAATGGCTGCATATGGTCGAAGCGGGTCTGCACGCCAGTGTCCAACAATCACGTTCTGCACTCGCCACAGCGCCGTGTGCACGCAACCTGTGACCGTGTTGAGAATCCACGGCCCTGCGAAATCCTCTAGCTCTTGTAGGGGCCCAGTAGGGGCACACCAACATCCTCATCCTCTTGCTGTTCCCCACCAGGATCGCTGGAGGCAGCAGATTCGGAAGAATGATGCTGTCCACACACGTCTCGTCGTCCGAGGACGACTCTTCAGATGTCGAAACATCCTGGCAATCAGCTGTCTCTAGGACAACTGACGCGGTAAACAAGGCCTCATCGACATGTGCGGTACCTCTGTGTAGAGGCACATGCGGTCTCCACCCACACCTCAAAGCAGACCGAACTCTGCGCTGGCAACGCAGCTGCGGTGTCACGTCGTCTCTGCCGTAGCGCTGCACACAGTGAGACGCCAGACTGGACCGGTGATGCCCTTGCGCTGACCTCAACGTTTCGGCAACCCCCAACTGGCACGCCCAGGACAACAGTGTGGTCTTTAAAGAATGTAGGCAGGCGACGGACTTGCTCAGACCAGCGTGTACTACCAAACAACGACGAAGGTGGCCCAACATCCCACGCAATAGCCGAGTGGAAGCCCGCGACTGTCAAGTAAGAAATCGTGCTCAAGACAAGCTCCTCGCAGCTGGCATATTGCGTCATAGAGAAACTCCGTCCACTGCCGGCTACACAGGCCTGAGGAAATGATGGCCCACGCCATCCCCCGCACGCTGGACTTGGTTCGCCAGCACCAGCCCATTAGTGCACCACCATCCAGCACAACGGAGTCCAGAGCCATGCGCTGGACATCGGACCAGCGTAGACTGCCCCAGACCATGGCCAATATGGCACAAAGTAGCAATCGGTCTTCACCAGGCTCACCAAGAACGGCTGCTTCAAGCCTCTGGACGACAATAAGCGGCAGCGGCAACGCCTCCTTGACACGGGACCGATGCTAGTTGTCTGCCTGCTTCCAGGCAAGGACCAGAGGGTTCTCCAACACCTTAGTCAAACTACTGAGCTGGAACTTGAAAGCAGCAAATCCCATGCCACTCAGCACCGATCGCTTGCGCTGTCGCCCCCTGTCAGTGAAGCATCGAGAAAGTCCAAAAGTTGGCATAGCGATGGACAGCCCGGGCGGCAGTCTAGCGTCAGGCAACAAAAGATCGAGAAGACAAGACACTGCAGCAGCCAGGCAAAGCTGCAAACTCATGCATGGCGAAGTCGACGACGGTTCATGTGCGACTTGGGTTTGTGGCACGCGCTGGCCTAAGGCCCAACCCACCCCAGCGCGACCCGACCCAGCTACGACAGCAGAACCGGGCCGAGCGCCATGCGCGCCTTTGGTCCCGAAGGGTCCGGACTGCTTCCAACGATGAATGGAGGCTAGTGTATCCTCCTTGCTCGCGTCCAGCGGTAGTCACGGAGATTCCGGGGCCCCGCTCCATGACGGCAGCCCTTGGCGCCGATCCGGGTAACCCAACAGCGAAGCTTCCCCGGCTCACAAGAAGAAGCACGCCCGGGACACGAGCGAGGCGCGCGGCAAGGACATTTTCTGGGTGCAGATGGAGTGTGGCCTCGTTCTCAGCAGCATCAGTCTGTGGGAGTTGCTTGAGAAAACCAAGCGGAGACAAAGAGCGGGTACGCCTGCAAGTGCTGCAAAGGGTTCTGGAGGGCGAACAGAGGGGGAGCCGCTGCATCCTTTTTTACCGGGAATCGTCGCAAAAGCTCTTATCGTCCCTGGTCACATCTTCGACGATCTCCGCCTCGTCGTCGTTGGGGTCCGCCGTCAGAGTCAGGGGTGCCAAGATCGCGGCACCGTCGATCTCCCGAAGCTCCTTGCCGTCGCAACTTCCTCAACGGTCCAAGCATCAGCGGGAGTAGCTGGTGCGGCCATGGCGAGCAAAGGCGAGCGATGGGGAGTTTTTTCGAAAATTCGTGTTTGCTGAGGCACAATCACTTGAGCCAAAATGGCATTCGCCATTGTGATTCAAGCGTATTCCTGACATAAGGCATTGCACGGGCGCAAGCTGGTTCAATTAGCCATATTTTTCACTATACACACCGTGGAACGGCATAGCTCCCTGGCTGGGAAGCCTCCACGTGAAGGCCGACGTGCAGCAGCTGCTCCGCAAGGCCCCCGAAGTGCTGCAGCCGGTGTGCGCTACACTCGGGGACTTCGATGAAGGATCTAGTGCTGCTTCCGTGACAATAATTGGAGCGTATGTACCAGAAGCGCAGGCATGCAGCAGCAATGCGGCATCATCGACAGGCTGGAAGGAAGTGTCACGACAGCACAGATGCACCTCAGACTTGAGAGCAGTGTGTATATTGAGCAGCTTCTCCTGCCAAAGCTTCGGAAGCTCAGACAAGCAGTCAGCTCTGCTAATACACCGGCCCTCTAGACTTTATTTCTGGTATCGCAAGTTATGCATCCTCAATGGTTGTAAGGCGAGTGCAGTCTGACACTAAAAATAAACGTGATTCCGGATTTGGCTCTTGGCTTGAAGCTCTGTTGATTCTGCTTCGATGGTTCATGGGCAGCTTTGCCTTGCAACCATATGGTGAACCCTGAATCCTGACTACGTTGAAACTGCAAATCACACGTACACAGAAAACTCCAAGCCCAAACTAGGGACAATCAACCCTGAGTGCAGAGCCTCAGGGATGGCGAAGAGCTCTTCTCCACTATTGAGATCCTCTTTGGCTCGGTACTGCGGCTTCGTGCAATTTCAGGAACAACAATTACAACAATTGACAGAACTGACATAACATCATAGTATAAGTAGTAAATAGGAGAAGCAGTATAGGCAGTCTAAGCAGCAAAAGTATCATAAGTAGCATAAGTAGTAGAAGTGGTCTCAGTAGCATAGGTATAGGTGGTGGTGGAGGTGGTAGTAGTAGTAGTAGTAGTAGTAGTAGTAGTGGTAGTAGTAGTAGAAGTAGTAGTAGTAGTAGTAGTAGTAGTAGTAGCAGTAGCAGCAGCAGCAGAAGTCGTCGTCGTCGACGTCGTAGTAGTAGTAGTAGTAGTAGTAGTAGTAGCGGCAGAAGAATAGTAGTAGTAGTAGTAGTAGTAGTGGTAGTAGTAGTAGTAGTAGTAGCAGCAGTAGCAGGAGTAGTAGTAGTAGTAGTAGTAGTAGTTTTGAAGCTATCTGCCGCGGAAGTACTTATGCGAAGATTCCCTGTCTTACACAAACAGTTCATGTAGCAAACGTGTTTGATAGAGTCCTGTTCCTTTCTGGTTTCCTATGTGAGTTGCTTGCGTAAGACACGGAATCGTGGCAGCAGTAGTAGTAGTAGTAGTAGCAGTAGTAGCAGTAGTAGCAGTAGTAGTAGTAGTAGTAGTAGCAGCAGTAGTAGCAGCAGTCGTAGTAGTAGTAGTAGTAGTTGTTGTTGTTGTATTTGTAGTTGTAGTTGTAGTTATTGTTGTTGTTGTAGCTGTATAGTAGTAGTAGTAGTAGTAGTAGTAGCAGCAGTAGTAGTAGTAGTAGCAGCAGCAGCAGCAGTAGTACTAGTACTAGTACTAGTACTACTAGCAACAGTAGCAGCAGTAGCAGCAGTAGTAGCAGTAGTAGCAGTAGTAGTAGTAGTAGTAGTAGCAGTAGTAGCAGTAGTAGTAGGAGGAGGAGTAGGAGGAGTAGTAGTAGTAGTAACAAGAATCATAGTAGTCGGGACAGGAGTAATTAGCCACTATCAATACCAGTAGCCAGTGGTCGCCACTACTATCACCACTCATGCTACTGCTCCTCCTCCTCCTCCTCCTAGTACTACTGCTGCCACCACCACGCCTACGACTGCGACTGTCATTGCCACTGTCACTACCATGACCGCGACCACGACCACTGCCATTACCACTACTCCTACTACTACTAATACTACCGCTACTCCTACTACTACTACTACTACTTCTTCTTCTACCTGTATTACCACCGGTAAGGCACCAACGCTGGCACTGGAAGTGCCCCTGTCATCTACAGCGCTCTGATTCCTGCCATCCCCTTTCCGGCAACCATACCCTTCCGTAATGAACATGAACATTTGCACGATTATGATGTTGGCTTGGACCGTCCTGTTCTTATTCTGACAAACTGCTGGCCGTATGGCGATGCTAATGAGCGGTCTACCTACGACGGTCATCAAGCTATGGTTACCCAAGTACCAAAGGCCTCCAGAACCACCACGCCGAGGCCCCTCGCTGGGACCTGTCGCGGCTGCGCGACTTGCACTGCTGCCTCCGTCTACTAAACCCTGCATTGCATGCAACGTGAGCCAGGGGTGCAGGTCCCGTACATCGGACGAAACGGCTCAAACGTTAGCTTCTGTTCAGTAGTCAGGGTAGTCTTGATTGTTGAATACCCCTTGCACTATCTCCCTCCGCTAACCCCTCCATCACGAGCCTCGACACATCGTATGGCAGCATTTAAAGAGGCAAGCAGTCAATCGCCTTAACCTTGACAGGATCTCGGAAAACTTGACCTCCCATGCCCATGGCAGTCGCCTAGCTCGACGCTTGCAACCCTGAAAGGGAGGAGGCTACAACTCCAAGGCCGCAATGTCCACAACCTGAAGCCTGGGCCTGTGTCCCAGGTGCCCGAATAGAGACCCCTGCATCGCAGGACTCTCGCAGACCGTCCGTTGAGAGCTAGGCTCGTTTAGGAAAGTCGAGAGCCGCATGAAAGTGCTAGGAAGCCGTCTAAACCGGAGACGCCTGGATCCCAAAGGCCTCCATATCCGGAGAGAACCCGACAGAGACAGAGCAATTTGAAATGCACAGAACAATTCCGGCTGCGAACCGGCGCGAAGCGGCGCGAACCTCCACGGCTCGAAGAGCCGAGTGGCTCTCGGCCCCTGGAAGCGCGAGGCCTTGGAGCGGAGCCCTAAGCCGCCTTCTCGCATCGCCTTCTCCTTTACAGAAAGACGATCGCCTCGAACAACCTTGCAACGCCGACGGACGTTGTGAAGTGTTGGGGAAACTGCAATGATGTCTCTTGTGCTGCCTCTTTGAGCTAAGGCTTGGATGTATGCTAGCCAGGCCAGCTAGGGCAGCTAGGTGGCCGTAATCACACGGCTGTCAATCTTCGAAGCAAGGTTTGAGAGGTTTCCATGCGGTGCTTGGAGAAGATTGAGCTGGTCTGTCGTAGGAAAGGCCTGAGCAATATTTGGGTTCTAGGTTGGCAAAGAAGTCCAAAGGAAAGGAAGTCATGCTAAACTCCCTTCGCCCTTCGCAAATTCATGTGTTTTCCGTTCTCTTTGGTAGCACATTGTGGCATGGAGTTTCGCATGTTTACGGCATCTGCAGGCAAGCATCGTATCTTTTGGGTTGTATTAGGGTTGGAGGTCAGGAGGCAGTTTAGAAAGCTCAGTCTACTTTTGAGTTTGCACGGCATGTAATGACTAGAGCCGGCTTTGCGAATCCCTAACCTGCAGAACTTCGGAAAAGTAACCCTTATCAGCAAAGAGCGCAGTGAGAAAGAGTCGAATTGCAGTTCTCTCTCGGACATCAGAGTTCACACGAGTTGGAAGCCTGGGACCGACAACCTAAGTGTCTTTTTGCTCGCGACGCTTGCTGACACATGATTCACACATGCCCGTTGCGCAGCTTTTGTACGCCGATCTGCCCATGTTTCCCCCACAGGCAGATCCATGCGCGGAGGCGGGCCGCTTGCGCAAAGCAAACCGCTGCATATGGTACACGTAAAGCGAAAGCCCAGCTGCGACCAGCGATAGGGCTCAGAGGCCCCGGCGGCGCACGACCCTCTTCGGCTCCGGGCTGCTCGGCGGCCCGCCCGGGCTGCTTAGCGGGGAAGGCATGGACACGGCGGGAGGCTCTTTCGGGGCGGCCGCCGGCGTCACGGGCGGCGATGCTGGCGTGGACTGGGGCAACTTGGTCGTGCCCTCCTCGCCCTCGCCGTCCTCGTTGAAGAACTTGTTCACAGCCTGCAGGGGACAGAAGTGTAACCAATCTTTCCAAGCTTGCAACGCAGAGCTTGTGGATATACAGTTTTGCGAACATTCGGTCTTGTCGACTAGAGACACGCCTTCGTGCCCTCGCTGACGGCGTGCTTTGCCAACTCACCAGGAAGGAGAAGCCTTCAATGGGGTTTCTGCTTGGCAGCCTCTATTTCACTCTATTTCAAATTCGGGGCGTGCGATTGGCACGGAGTCCTGACGAACTTCACCGTGGGATCTACAGTGCGGGACTGATGCAAGTGTGTCAAGCACTGTCAAAAAGGATAGCAGGCAACACACAAGACTGGAAACAACCGATTAAGAGATATGCTTTGTTGGGGAATAGCCCCAAACCCCATCAAATTTCTGGCTGCCCCGTAGAATCCCACATCCTGAGTCCAGAATCAGAAGGCTGAACCCCACTTGTCCCGTGCTGCCTCACACAAGTTTGGACCTCTCTACCAGACAGAGTCCTTCTCGACATAGATCTGAGAAGCCGATTGGACTGGCACAGGGCACAGCTGCTTCTTATCTTGGGATTTGGGGCATACTTTCTATGCATCAAGCATTGGATTGGAAGCTTCTGGGTGCTCTTTGGGATTCAGTCTACGAATGACCACCCAGCCGCCGCCCCGCCCGCCCGCCGGAAGAATGCTTGGTTGTGACTATGTTTTGTGGCTTTACGTGCGAGTGTTCGCCTCTTTCGAGACGACGCTCGCTTGCAGCTTCTTTACTCTCTTAGTTGCGATTGTTATCTCCTCCCCGCTCGGAGGGGTCTTGAGGGGTCGCCACAAGCCTGCACAGTTATGACTCTGGGGCCCCAAAAATGCACATAAGCAAACATTACCATAGGGATATCCCATAATCGAGCCAGGTAGGGATACCCCTATAAAATGCCTTTGCTTATGTCAATGTGCTTTTTGGGTCCCTAATCTTCAGGCCCTACCATCGCACACCTGTGACTTGTGGTTGCCGCCCTGCCATCTTGCCTTCCGCCTCTTGTGCCGTTCCTTTCGAGTTTCAGGGGCCCGCCTGCCCAGCCTGTCCGCCTTACCGTGCACGTGTGGCCCAAACCTTGCAGGCCTGGCTTTCGGTCTTCACCATTCATTCTAGAGTTCACGGGTGGCCCGCTCCTTTCAGCATCGCCTTGTTTCACAGTCTTGTAGGGTTCTTGGGTGCCAAGGCGGCCCATTGCTGCAAGGCACCGCCCACTCCTTTCCAATATGGGCCACGTTCTATCAGTCTAGGCCAGGCCACTCCTGTTGCAGCTCGAAATCAATCACACTACGACTTTTACCGCTCCTGCTCAGCACACTGTCGGGCAACCTGATTTCGTGCATGACGACGACCACGACGACGATGACGACTGCCGGTACAACTACTACTGACGCCACTGTCAGCTAGTATTGTTGCACTTGTCGTCATTTTATCAGCGGTGTCAACAGTACTGAAAAGTTAAACGTTCAACCCACTCCTATGTCAGAAATCTGGCGACGACATCGCCGACGACGACCAGGACGAGGACGACGACGTCGCGGATGCCACCCTTGCTAGCGCCGCTATTACGCTATTACTGATCCTACTCCTGCTAAATACGTACGGCGAAGCCTCGTTAAGGCAACCATGGTTGCGACTATGACCTGAGTATGATGCCTTTGCGGATTAGCTGCACGACCCGGACCTGCCTCAGTCGCAATGCGGTCAAAGATGTCCTTGTTGCTTCTTGAGCTTGCACAGGGTTTGCGGTCATCGGGGAGTCGCGTGGCATTTAGCTCTATACATTTTCCGGGTTTGTTTAAGGTCACAGGGTTCGACACATAGGATTTGCAGTAACTCCATTCCGCACATTAGCTACCCACGAGATTTCTATACTTGTAGTCAGACTCCAGGAATAAATGCTAAGAATGTGTGCTTCGCGAGAATGACCTCGAAGCTGCTCCGCTCGGTACATCCGCTCAGGTTGTTGAAGGATCATCCAACCACAGATTTCAAGAACAGGTAAAGCCAGGGATTTGCGGGCCCCCGACTTTCACCTAGCGCTGTGACTCCCTGATCAGGTGCAAACTATCGAAAGAACACCTGGACCCCTGCCTTTGTGCTACGGTCGCCAACAGCCCACAACCAGCCTCTGCCTTGGTTCTTCCCTGACACCTACAGCCCAAGAACCATGGAGCCTGAACCAGAATAGCCCAGCGTCGCTCATGAAGCTATTCATGATGTTCATGCCGCGCTTGCCTCGGCATGATCCCACTGACTTCCTGAGGAGCGAGGACGTGCCAAGCACTGAGACACGGAGGCGCTGGCTAATGCCCAATTCCGGGTGCACCTGCTTCAACACCTGGGCCGTGAACCCGATGACCCGCCACTGAGGATCACGGCATGACGGAAGCATGCCGTGCCTTGTAAATGAAGCTGCTGTAGGTAGGCATGCCCTTGTGCTTCCTCTTCCTGCGCACGTGTGACAATGCTGTCACGGGACCACAGAGGCCTCTGACCGTGCCGTAGCTGTCCAAGCTGCGACGCTCCGTCACAACAAAGCGCGCGATTCGCAACTGCTTCCCAACTGCTGAGCCCCAGCCCAGCGCAGCGAGCTGCCCAGCCCAGACCCAGCCCCCGGCCCAGCCAGCCCCATCCCCCGGCCCACTAGTCCCCAAAGCAGGCTTCAAAAGGAAAACGTTTCGGTCAAAAGGTTTCGGTCACACGCTCGCAGTCGGCAACCTACACTACCCCAGCTCAAGCAAAACATGGGCGGCATCTTCGGTCCTCTTTTTGACGATCAGCTCGCCCTCTCCAGGCTCACCAGCCGGAGTTGCCTTCAATGCGATGAGAGATGGGCTGGCAGGGAGACTCGATTTCAATCTTCACCCCATCGATTCGGCAGGCTCGAAAAACCAGGGGAATCTGCCTTGGCCTTCTTCTTGGTCATCCGCCGGCTCTTGCCACCAATCTGGCCGACATCGCACCAAGCACAGAGCGACCATCAAAAATGCATCAGCCTGCGTGGCTGCTCCTTCGTTGTCTGCAACAGCTTGGCAAGAGCTTCCAGGTTTCGGGTCCAGGAGGTTGGATTTTGTGCCTGCCGCTCTCATTGTGCATCTGTGGGCATACATCTCCTTTCCCTCTGCGGCATACATCTCTTCTCCTTCTTCGTACGGGCCCAAAGGACTACATCCCTCTCTGGAACAGAGGGCACAACAGCCTGCCTGCCCGCATCTCTTTGATTCTTTCATTATTTCTGTCCCTCTGTTGTCCTTACTTTGTTACCTGATGGGTAAGCCACTACCCCACCCACCGGCTGAAGCTTGATTTGAGGCCGTCGCTCATCAGGTGAAACCGACACTGCAACCGCCCAAGCGCCTTGCCCTTCTTCGCCTTCCGCGCGCGCGGCTTTGACATCTTGTTCTTGGTTTTCTTCTTGTCTGGCTTCTTGTCATCCTTGCCGACGGCTGCCTTGTCCGGTACTGGTGACTTGGTCCCCGGTTTACCACCTGAGAGGAACAGGTGTGAGTGGACGGGCAAACTCGATGAGAACTAGCGCCGAAAGCTACAGCTACAGTGCAGATGGCACGCATTTGCTGGCAGGCCATGAGCGGACAGCGGTGAGTTTAGGTACAAAGTATCTGCACACCGCAAGCAGCAAGCAGCTGATGTCCTGAAAACCTGCGAACAGCGAACAGGAGACCTGCCGCATGCCCCCGACAAAGCATGAGCTCGACGTGCCCAGCAGGCCTTCATCTTTCTTTGAGCCATCTGACTTCCCGCCCTCCTGCCCTTTCTTGCCACTAGGCTGTTTTGGCAGCTTCACCGGCTTTGCCTTGGGGAGTCAGGCTTTAGAGAAGCCACCCTCCTTTCGAGACCGACATGCACCACGCAACCAAAGCAATGCAGCACCAAAAACAATGGTGGGCTCTCCCAGGTACTTCCCCGAAATACACACTTTTCTGGATCTAAAGAAATATGCTCTACAGGGTGTACCCAACTAAGGAGGTGGTCTAGACCTTTTCTGCAAATTGTATCATCGGCTTTTTATAGAATTGGGAAGTTGTTGCTGCTGCTATGCTGCTATGTCCCACGACCGCGAGGAGGTGGCTGATGATGATGATGTGAAGCTGGCGCTAGCGCTGATGATGATGATGATGGTGATGATGATGATGATGGCGATGATGACAATGGCGGTATCCCCACTCCTATCTAGAAAGGGAAGGCCCCCGGTTGAGAATACATTACGGGTTGGTGTAGTCTAGGGTGTCCGGTAAGGAAAAATTAATGTATTCCAGGGGGGTGAACGACGCTCAGATACTCCATGCTGCCTTGTTTTCGTGTCGTTTAGCATGTTCGGGAGAGACTGGAAGCTGCACTCGACAAGGTTTCTTTTCTTGCACTCGGCAGACTCCCGTGCATGTGCTGCTGTGTGCTGCCAGTGCCGTCAGCTCGGCAAAAGCGCAGGGGCCACTTGATGCACGTTCTGCATCCACTTCTTAAAAGGTGCAGTGCCCCGCTGTACAGATGGGTAGGTTTCGACGAACAGACAATACACCTGCCATGAAAAGTCGCGAGCAGTCACTACAGGCTTCTTTCCGGCAATGCTCTTGGCAGAGAGCCTCACCTGAAAGAAGCTTGGCACTCTCTCCACCAGCTCCTCCCAAGGGCATGGAGACACGTCCTCCACCGCTTTGCCTGTCAGGCGGGTGTACATGCGGCCCATAACTCTCGAATACTCCCGCATGGCTTTGTAGCCGGCTGGCGTCGGGTGGAAGGAGTCGCAGCCGAACACCATGGCAGAAGTGACATCCACCGCCTTCGGCACGGCCACGTCGCGCCCTGTCATGGCCGACATCCTCTCCATGGAGGGCTTGCTAAGCCTGATCGTCAAGGCTTGCTGGGTTTCCAGCAAGCTGAAATCGTCGGCTGCAAACTCCCACAGCACTTGCGGGCTGTCCTTTGCGATGCTGTGCGGATTCAGGCACAAGCGCCTGTGCAGCACCGTGGTGAACCACTGGTCGCTGTCCTTCTGCTCGAAAAGCCGCACCTGGATGGCACCACAGATGTTGCTCGGCAGCATGCTTGGAAACGGTTTGTAGCCGCCACCTCGACTGGTCTCGCCCTTCTTCTTTTTCACACTGCATCGCCAGACCTCTTCGCAGAGCACGACCACGATCGGAGCCAGCACATTTTCGCGAAAGGCGAGGAGCTGGTACATCCGGTTGCCGCTGGAGTCAGTCAGGGATGACGGCCGAAAGTACTCCAGATTGGCATCGGAAGTCACAGGTTGCGGCGCTTCTGAGGCCACCAGCTGGGCATATGTCCGCCATGCTTCGTGACGGCCTGCACGATTGCCACAGAGCCCCCAAGCCCTTTTGGCCTGTGCCAGCTCGCTCTGCAACTGATTGTGATCCTTTCGAGGCTTCCGGGGCTCACGGATGCAAGACTCGCTGATGAACCCTTCCGCCGCACCTGCATCCCCAAGCAGTGCCAACATGGCAGGACGGAGGAGCTCTATGCGAGCTACAGCTTTAAGCTGACTGTCGATCTCGGGCGGCATGTAATCCTTGAGCTTGCACTCCTCCAGGATCTGCGACAAAGTGGTCGCACCAGCTCTGCCTCTGCCATGGTCCACAGCATTATGCAGTTTTTCCGATGCCCGGGGCTCCTGGATACTCTGAGTCATCCTAAAACCCAGAAAGCCTAAGCATTCCTAAAGCCTAGATCCTAAAATCCAAAGTCTAAACTTTCCTAGAACTCAAAGGCCACGTCCTGCTCCTCCTCCTCTGCATCTGCTTCTGGGATTTCTTGAAGATCCTCAGCCAATGCAGCCTCTCGCTCCACCATGGAGATGCCATGCTGGATCCGGGCAGTTTCATCTGTCTCCAGCAGCTCAAGATCTTCGGCAGGGTCCTCATCCGAAGCCTCGCCCTGGAGCGGATCGTCAACATCTGCGATCTCGGCTGAGCGGTTGCCGGAGGTGCTCAGCAACAGAGACTGGCCATCAGTCTTCCACCACTCGGCCAAACGGTCGCCCACCTGCTCCGGAGACTCATTCGCCGAGGCCATTGCATGAAGGGTGACTGCTGCAGTCCGTGCTCTGGTTGCTATGTCGGTCACCTCACCGGATGCCAAGTTGTCACCGGCCCATTCGCGAACAGCTGGAACCGAGAGGCCTCGTCGGCGTTGTTGAGCGTGGAGTCTCTGAGTAGCTAAGATGCAAGCCTTCAAAGTTGGGAGCTTATGGCCCACGGAGCGTTTGATGCTCCCAAAGAAATACTCCGAGCACTGCTCAGTGCCTTTCTCGGGTGCAAACGGTGTCTCGGCTGGGTAGTTCACGATTCGCTCGATGAGGTTTGCTGCACTCATGAGGCCGTTTCGGCATGTGGGCTTCGCCATACACATGGTTTCCCACTGACCCTTGCAGGCCTGCCTGGCAGCCATAGCATCGAGCAGCAGCATGTAATACCCGGTAAATGCCAATTCGAGCAGCTGCCAGGGCGAGAAGAGGTGGGCGCAAAGCCACAGACCGTTGAGAGCAAGTGCTCGGAACCTTTGTCCAGGTTGGCATTGTTTCAAAACAGCAGAAACATACTAGTTAAGACTAGTTACAAGCACCATCGAAGTATGGACATATGCACAGAGAAGCTGGAAAAGCAGCACAGGCACGCTGTCCCAGCGAGCAGTTCGAGCACATCCAGGATTGAGGACATGGGCTGCCTCACTATCGCTCTGGTTGTCTTTGCCAGAGAATGGCACGTGCCCCAGCCCATCCAGCAGCAGCGGACTTCGGGACATGTACAACCCGCAAATAGCCATGGACCGAGAACGACTGCTGCTCACCATGTTTTTCTGCTGGTGAGCACTGTCGTTGTGATTGAAGATCTTGTGACCACGGTACTGAAGCGTCTTGCAGATGTACTCCGGGGCTTTCAAGGGGGCCGCTGCAGTGAGGTCCTCGAAGAACCTAGTTTCAGGATGTTTCAGGATTGTTTTTGTTTGGTTGCAAACCTCACTGAACCCTCAACCCCACTACTCAAATCAGCAAGGAGCGGGATGCTGGCGAGGTCAGCCAGCGATCGGAGGCCAAGCATAACTTCAGTGCAAATCACTTGACACGTGCCATTGTCGGGTCGTGGGCGGATGCTAGTGGGGGGATCCCCCCGTTCGCTTCCGTCAGCGATTTCCACACACGGCCCACTTCAACCAGGTTGGTTAGCGAGGTTATGGACTTCAGGCGTCTTGGCCGCAGCATGAGGCAGTATGTGTCTTTGTTCGTCTCGATTCTTTTCCTGACATAACAAAAAAAGGAAGACCTGACACTCATACCAACACCCTTGGCCTCTTGTCCTACCCTACTCCTGTTTTACCGCAGCCCTAGCCTTCACAGCAATAGTTACCCGGCAAGGCACACAACATATGCCATCAATGTCTGGGCCAACTGGTCCTTCCGCAAGTCTGCGGCCTTGAAGCTGCTGCAGGGAAGCCGTGCGGCCGAATCACCGCCGCCGATGAAGTTTCGGCCACACTGGTCCGTGTGAACCTCGTATGTGGGCCAAGCACATGTCTCGTCGAAGCTGAACATGAACCGCCGTGTGCCACGGCAGTGCAGCAAGTCCAGGAGGCAAGTGCTGTTCTGGTAAAGTTGGCTTCGGTGCCCAGCCTGGGGAAAGGGCGGATCTCTGAAGGGACATGAGTGTGCTTAGGGCTTAACACACGCCTCGGGCGGGTCTTCCAGCGAGGGCTCGAAGAACAAGGGGAGACCTTCCATCACACTCGGCGTTTTTGCGAACCTCTTCGGATTCATGCCGAATGCCGACATCAAGGACGCCGTGCTCGTGAGGGAACTCAAGAAGAACCCCAGGTCCATCATGGCTCCGTCCTGTGGCATCAAGCCTACACCACCCTACATTGATCTACATTGCCAGACCCCGGCGACCCTGTCCTCGATGCCGCGAACAGCTGACGTGGTGTGGCGGCTTTTGTTCTTAGCCAGCAATTCACATCGGGTGGCCAGCACGGAGATCAAGTTGAGGCACGTTTCACGTGCATCTCGGCGAGGGTCCTTGAGCTCGTGGTGGAGCATGACACAGCCGCCGGTCTCTCGTGACATCCCTGCCATGAACTCGACATGCCGCTGCAGCGACGTCTGCCAGCCAGCATCGGGCGATGCTTTCGGCGCGGACAGCGGCAACCAACTCACCCGGCTCCGGATATAGTGCGATGCTGCAGGGTTGCGGAACTGCATGGGCACAGACTCCCCGACCAGACGGCCTGCTAGCTTTCGCAGAAGGGGATAGTCCATGGCCTCGAGCTCTTTCACAGAGACTCCGCAGCGGGTCTTGAGGATACATCCATAGTCGGCTTTGGCGATGCTGTCCAGGGTGCTTCGCCGAACTTTGGCCATGCCGGAGTATACACTGTGAGAAGCATCAGGCAGTGCTGTGTGTGGCTCTGCAGAAGACACCCTGGCGTTCCTTTGCCGGGGAGGAGCCGAGGCATTGTACCAGCCTGGTGATGCTGCTCACCTTTTCGCAGCAACCTTCGACGAGAAGGACGAGGCACTGTCAGTTTGCAGGCCGCCTTGCCTGAAGTCGCTCGGCAGCACTGTTCTACGGAGTCAGGGCATGTGAGGGTCGTGCACATGGAGTGGTCAGACCGTAACATCATGCTCATAGACCGAGAACCCTTCAGGTGCTTGCTGCCGCTTGTGAAAGACAGGCAGCCCAGCAACATCAGCTTGAAGCCGGAGGCGGCACCCTCAACGGGCCGCGACATGAAGGCGTGTTTCCCTGAAGGGGTTGTACTCCTAGACTCGCCTGAAGCACGTCAGCACCCTCGGCATACTGTGTCTGCAGCTCCTTCACTGGCTTCGCAAGCACAACGAGTACTTCCAGCACGTCTTTCTGTGGCTTCGCGAGCAGAACAAGTACTTCCAGCACCTCCTTCTCTGCCTTCTGCGGATTCGCAAGCACAGCCAGTTTCTCGGCATCCTGTCAAGGTCGAGCCTGCGACTCCAGTGGTGGCACAGCCAGGTCCTGTGACTCAGGCTGAGGAGCTGCCAAGGACCCCGACACGTGTCAAGCGCGAGCTCGCGGACCCAGGCACCCCGACCTTCATCAAGCAGCCCAGGCAACTGGTCCCTGCATCTCCTCGTCTTCAGGATCCCGAAGAGGACAGCTTGATGTCATTGGTCCGCCCACAGCAGCAGGTCGTCATGAAGGAGGAGGTCGAGCAGCAAGCCCTGCAAGGGCCCGAAGCCCCGCCAGGTGCTCTAGGCAAGCAGGAGAGACGCCGTCGGAATCGCCTTGTGTCCAGGGGGAAAGACATATGTGCCATGCACAAGCTGAGCTTCAATGACGGCTGGTACAAACAGCATCGCTATCAGTGCGACGGAGGTCATTGGAATGAGTTTCTCATGGCCCTGGCGACTGACGAGATTGCCGATCTTGGATGTGTGCATTGCCATGCTGTCGTGGCCGGGCTCGGCCTGGAGCCGTCCGAGGAGCCAGCAGAGCGAGAGCTCACTGAGGGCAGGAAGACAGCAGCCGAGAGGCTGCAGGAGCTGAAGCAGCAGGAAGGAGTGGAGCCAGCCAAGCGTGGCCGGCGACCTCGTGTGCTTGGAGAGGCCCCGCCTCTCACGACACGTCTGTGGGATTGGCTGAGGGAACGTCGGCCAGGCATGTACAAGTGCACGAACCAGGAGAAGTGCCAACTATGGTGCTCATTGTGCGATGTGTCTGTCCTCGCACAGAGGCCTTCGAGCATCTGGTGGGTTCTGCAGCATGAAGCTTCGGATCATCATTGGAGTCTTCTCCATGACCAACAACAACGCAAGTCCTGCACTGGTCTGAAACTCCAAGGTCCTGTGACCTCACGGCACCTCGTGCATGACTTCATTGATTCCTTTGCAGCCTGGTTTGGCATGGAGATGCCATGGCTTGCAGTGGAGTCGGTGCCGCATGGATGTTTCGAGGATAAGGATGGGAATGGCTACGTCGTCGCCCAGGGTTGCGAGGGTGCCAGATGCAAACTGCGGCCGGAGGAGACCTGACCTGCTGTCAGAAGTGCCATCGACTAGCAAGCAATCCTGACTTTGTGCACCGTGTCGCCGACTGGTCCTTCGCATTCCACGTTGTGGCCCTGGCTCTGTCTCATTGATGCTGAGCACATGCGGGTCAAACATCAACAGGGCACACGTTGCGTGTGGGCAACCTATCATGCAGAGGCTCTTGCTGTTGCAGGTAAACATGTAGCACGTCGATTGCCCCCTGCTCAGGGAGAGCTTATGCGCATAAGCCAAGCGCACACATGCTTCCAGGGTGCTTCCTCGAAGCACCGGTGTCCAGTCTGGCTTCGACAAGAATCCACGCATATCGGCCCAGGCTGGCACGTCTTTCAAGCGACCTTGTCTTGCTTCATGTTGGATTTCATCCGGGAGGCAGAATGCATCCAGCTGATGACCCAGCTCAGCCACCTGGGCCGTCCTAACATTGGCTAAGTAGCTGGACATCAAGGACCCGCCCTCTTGCAAGATGGCTCCAAGATAATCGGCACCCTCGGCCGCTTGCCGCACCCAGGCCTCGTAGAATTGGCCAGTCGGCTGCGATCTCCACGTGCGGACGAACAGCAGGCAATGAATCGCGCAAGCCACTGCCGCATCTGCCGGGAGTTGTGGCGAATACTGGTTCAGCGGCAGGCTCAGGATCTGGGGCAGCTTCGCCTGCCCAATGAAATGAATTCTGGAGGCCTAAAGCCGGTACACCCCTCCAGAATACATTCCTAGCTTCGGGCTTCTCCAGGGAAACCCTGGAGCCACTCTCTTGCTGAAGCCCGAGGAATGGTACCTGGGATCATCTGGAACAGGAATCTGAAATCCAAACTGCCTGCGGCCAGATGGGTTGAGGTCTTCCAGGGAGCCTAGCAGAAAGCTCGAAATGTATTTCGACGGCCTGAACCAAGGAGACCCCCCCCAGAATACATTCCCGACCCCGACAGCCTCGACGCTTCCTGACCGGGAGCTAAAGAACAGCACGGGACATGGAGGCTGCTTGAGGCTGCCAGAGCTGTCACGGTTTCCTTTCTCCAGGCCCATGCTATAAAACAGGCCCATTCTTGTATTCCGCAAGCCTCAACCAGGGAGACCCCCCCCCAGAATACATTCACACCCCAGGATGCCCCAGAGTCACTGGAAAAGCCTTCGGCATGTCGCTGCTATTCGCTGCTGATACAAATATCTCTTTAGTCAGCTAGAAAAAAAAGAATTATAGAAGGATGTGGAAGGCATACAGACAGAGAATGTTGCAGGCTACCAGGTGCTGCCAGGGATTTCCTAGGGGGTCCGAGCCAGGCATCACAATGTATTTCGAAGGCCTGAACCAAGGAGACCCCCCGAGAATACAATCCTAGTCTTCGGGGATTCGCTGCGAAACCCTGGAAGCAGAACGGAAGGGAAAGCCAGAATGACTAGGCTACTCGGGTTTTTTTTCAAGAAACCCCCAAGTCTCAGAATGTATTCCCAAGACCTGGACCAGGGAGACCCCCCTAGAATACATTCCTGACCCTCGGGTTCCCCCAGGACCTACAGGAGAAGTATCCGAGACTCCCTGAACAAACGCCGAACAACTCGGCACCGGCGCCTTCATTTCAAGCCAGTCCTGCTGCCACACGTACTCCAACACGGCCTTGTATCGACTCGTAGACAGAAGGAGCTCGGGGTCCGAGGCAACGAGGTCTGCCTTCTCGTCTCTCGTCAGCTCTGCGAAAGCAGCTAAGCTGTGCAGACTGGCAGCAGCACTGAGCTCCATAAGCGTGGAAGACCAAAATGGTCGCTGCACTGACCATGGATGCCTGCGATGGCAAAACGAATCTGAATCAAGAGCAGCAGGACATAGAAGGGAGGGAGGGAGAGGGAGAGGGAGAGGGAGGGAGGGGGGGATTACAACGCATGCAGAACAGGTTGGAGGCTCTGCACCAGCAAGAACCAAGTCCCCAAACCAACCTCTAATCCTCCAAAAGGACCCAGTGATGCTCAGCCCCGGCCCTCCCATCCCCCCAAAAGGACCCAGTGATGCACATGATGCTCGGCCCGGGCCTTCCTAAAAGGATGCATTTTCAACCCAAACGAGCGAAAGTTAAGGTGTCCGACGGCGGACACCTTAAATAAAGGAAACAAGCCCCCTTGGACCGCCAGCACACCCCCAGCATCATGAGCATCAGCGGGTGGGTGGGTGGGTGGGTTTCGGGGTTGGTTGCCGCCCCAAAAGGACCCAGTGATGCACATGATGCTCGGCCCGGGCCTTCCCAAAAGGATGCATTTTCAACCCAAACGAGCGAAAGTTAAGGTGTCCGACGGCGGACACCTTAAATAAAGGAAACAAGCCCCCCCTGGTGCCCCTTGGACCGCCACCACACCCCCAGCATCATGAGCATCAGTGGGTGGGTGGGTGGCTCTCCGGATGAAGTCTTAAACCCTAGACCCTAAACCCCAAGGACCCTAAACCCCAAACTGGCCAAGCTGCCCATAGAATCCTACATGTCCCGCAGCTCGCTCTGACTCGATGTTGTACTTCGTGTGCGGCAGCTGGATGCCTACTTCTGTCTCCGGCCGCAAAGCCAGCACACATGCCGGCAGGGCCAGCTCCAGCTTGGGTCTCTTGACCTGATACAGGAACATCCAAGTACACACTCACGAAGACCTGGCTAAGTCTCTTTCGGGTGCAAGCACAGCTGCTAGCAGCATGCCCCTCCTTCAAGATCATGGCAACCCGAAGCTGAAGCACACGCCTGAGGGTGGATGGCCGTGTCCGCCATGAACTCGCCTGCCTCGAGGGCTGCAGGCTCTAGGACCCAAAGTCAGCAGAGCCATGGCAACACAAAGTTGAAGCACAGGCCTGAAGAGGAATGGCCGTGCTGGCCGTCGATTCGTCCGCCTCGGGGGGGTTGCAGGCTTCTGCATCTACGGCCCATGTCAGCAAATGCAGGGCAACCCGAAGCTGAAGCACACGCCTGAGGGTGGATGGACGTGTCCGCCATGAACTCGCCTGCCTCCAGGGCTGCAGGCTCTAGGACCCAAAG
>CAJNJA010063008.1:2626-23323 GCA_905231915.1 Symbiodinium necroappetens
TGCCAGCACTGGACTTGAGAGAACCACGAAGCCATCTTCTCCAGGCTGCAGAGGTTTAAATCCCGGTGTGGATCGTGGCTTTTGTACTTTGCCCCCCGAAGCGCTACCCCATCTTCTTCCTCGAAACCTGGGGTCCCCGGGTATCCCCGGGCACTCGGCTCACATCGTTGCTGGCATGGCCTCGAACTGCGGTGATTGTGCGGGTTTGCGAGTGGATGAGAGCGAGGTGCGGAACTCATGGGGCTCAGCTAAAGGCCCAGCCTATCCATTGAATAGGATCAGCGAGAGCCTAAGCAAACCAGGTGTGCAGGTGTTCCGTCGACTGGGCATCCGAGCGCTGCCGTCTTCACAACTGCGATCAGCGCATGCAGCAGGAGAGGCCAGTGGCAGGAAGCTTTGGAAGTCCTGACCGCTATACCTGCAAGACGCTCGCAACTGAACGAGATTTCCTTCAACGCCGCCATCAGTGCATGCGAAAAAGGTTCGTTGACTGATTCTGTCCTGATTTCCTTTTGCCTTATTGCAGTCCAATTGGTCTAAATGTTGATGGCTCAGCCCTTTTCCGAGGCCAGCACTGGCTAGCTGCTCTAACCCTCTTTCGTTCCGCTGCTCGTTGGGTGCGGAGGGATGTGATCACCTATAACAGCAGCCTGAGCACGTTCAGCGAGAAGAGCCGCAGCTTGTGGGAGTTGGCAATCATGCAGCTCTCAGCCATCCGGTTCGCGGGTTTGGAGCCCGACCGGATCTCCTTCAACGCCACGGCGACGGCGGCCAGCTGCACCTCCTGGGCCTTCAGCCTCTTGGCCCTGCAGGAGCTCCGTGAAGGAGGCGAGGCCGAAGCTCTGGCCGCACACGGATATATGGACCGGAAACAAACCCGCAAAGAAAGCAGGGTCCCCCGCCCGGCTTGGCAGAGCCCGTCGATCCGAGGATGCGGTGAGCTACAACTGCGGGATCACGGCAAGCGAGAAGGGCCAGGCCAGGCCAAAGGAGTGTGCCTTGCGCCTTGCCTTGAACAAATCGCGGGTTGTAGTGCAACAAAAAGGAGTGGCCCGTAGCCCTCCAACTCCTTGCCAACCTCAACGCTGGCGGACTACGAGGTGCTTCAGCGCGCTTTCGCAGTGCTTTGTCCCTTGCGCGCGCATGTCTCCTCTTGCTTGGCACAGGCACGGTCGTGACGGCTGGTGCCGCTATCAGTGCCTGCGCTGCGCATGGTGCTTGGGAAGAGGCGCTGCTTCAGCCCCGTGCCCAAGAGCTGACTAGCTGTAGAAGGCTTCTGGCGCCTGATCCCTAAATCACTAAGACACTAAGAGTAAAGAAGACCTGCTCACAAGTGGGATGAGCTTCGACGGCTAGGCGCTTTGTCAGCGCCGGACTTTTCAATGAGCAGTGAAAGGGGCAGCGCCTTGTGAGTCTGAGGTTGTTTCGGCTCCAGATGCGAAGGCTGCAATCGAGCCTTCTCGGCATTCCTGGAGGTAGCTAAACCCTAAACCGGACAGTGAGCAGAATCGGCCCTAAGTGCTGTGAGCCGGGATTCGCCCTCTGAGGAGCATTGCCCACAATGCTGCGATGTGTGCCTGCGAGAGGAGCAGCCACTGGGAGCAGGCGATTGAACTCGCCCGCCCTTCACCGCTAAGACGAACCCGAGGTTTCAAGATATCGGGCAGGTGCCCAGAATCTATCACTCTATGGCCCAAGGCCGGAGTAATACTGGAGACCTTTGAAAAAAGACTTCAAAGGATATGATCTGCTGCTGCGCGCAAAGCTCTGACCGGTGCCACCCTCCTCTCTCGGCACCAGGCCCTTCTGCTGTTCGTTGGGATGGTCTTTGCCAGCCTCCGCCCATCCATCATCAGTTCCTTCACGGCAAGACGGGAAGACGTGAGTTGACATCTTGGAGCCCAGAAAGCCCTGCCATTGTATGCGTGACCAGCTTCAAGAAGCGACGGTTCAGAAAAGCAGATCTGACAATTGTCAAGGCAGGTCCGTTGTTGCGTTGTGTCGGCCAACGTAGTGAACCCTTAGCCACAAAGAATATGGGAGAGTGAGGCTGTTGTGCTGCTTTAAGTGGGGGTTGCATGTCAAGACAGTGCAGTGCCGGTAGCTAGTCAAGCTGTTGCATGGAGTGTGAGCTATCTACTCTAGACTCACTCGAGCTTGTTGGTGTTCTTTCGTAGCCAGGCAGCGTTAGAGTCTTTCCGAATGATGGCGACTTATGCGAAACTCCGAGAGGGGTGATCAGTGAAGCTGCTCCTCTTAGCTTGGTCACAAGCCGGACCCATGTCGTGTGCCACCGAGGCTACAACACTACGATGACGGCCTGTGTCTCCGGTGAGCAGTGGCAGAGGGCTATGTCGCTGTTCGTGGAGACGCCTGCTGCAGCAAGGACCTCTCAGAGAGCGCAGAGTGCCATCGAATAGGAGCAAGATTACACTTTCAGCAGAAAGCCCGTTTAAACAATCTGAGATTTATGATATCTTCGTGTGAGGTTGTAAAGTTCGACGCCGAAGGCCATAGCAATCTCGCAGCATGCCAGAGTCACCAGCACTTCGAAATCAAGTTTCATCAACGAGAGGGCAAAGCTTCTAATGTCCAGATTAGGGGCGGTCACACAGACACACATTCAAAAAATTTCGCATGTATGCAAACACAGACACACAGATGTACAGAAACAGTATGTGGGCATAAGCTACGCGTGACATGCACGATCTATATCTATATCTAAGTCTATATCTATATCATCTATATTTATATCTATATCAAAATCCGTATACATACACACACGCACAGACATAGCTGGCTCGCTTTCTCGCTCACTCGCTCACTCACTCACTCACTCACTCACTCACTCACTCACTCACTCACTCACTCTCATAGCGTGGTTATGCATCTGCGTACATAGTTGAAGCCAATTGTCTATGCAGCTGCATGTCTTGATATTGTGCATCTTGCTGCTTGATCACAACACTAAGAGCTGCGACCTACAGATATGCAAAGCATGTTGATGTGTCTGCGAGGACTGCTGTCACCTATGGGGCAGCCGTCAGCGCGATGGAGACAGCCAGGAATTCTTCCGGACAACAACTACAACTACAACTACAACTACAACAACAACAACAACAACTACAACTACAACTACAACAACAACAACAACTACTACTACTACTACTACCTTACTAATTCTACTAATTCTACTACTGCTTCTGCTGCTACGTCTACTACTTTCACTACATCCACTACTTCTTCTTCTGCTTCCACTATTGCTTTTTCTACTTCTACTCCTTCTTCTACCACGACGAGGACTGCTTCTGCTACGAGACTGTTCCGCTTTACGGAGTTTCACAATGCGGATTACTTCTGCGACTACTCCTGCTACTAACAGTATTTGTCCTACTGCCACCAACGCTGTGCGGCTGCTACTGCTGTGTCTGTAGCAACAGTCGCAGTCGTAGTTGTCGTAGTCGTGATCAAAAGTTGTGCACCTGTTTGTGCCGCCGCGCTTTCCTCACGTTTCGCAAGGCAATGCTCTCGTATTTGTCGTTGTGGTTGCCGCAACTATCGTTTGCAGTGTTCGGGTTTGTGGCCCGTGGCCTTGTATGGGATGCCGAGTTGGGAGCGACGTCGACGACGACGACGACGCATGGAACAGGGAAGTCCGCGAGACCATGTTCTGATGAGTAAAGCTTTGATTGTTGTGACGGCTGCTCTGTCTGGAACAACTACTGTGTTGACTTGATTTCATGCACACTGCCAGCCTTGTCGTTTCTTCTGATCTTTGTGGGCAGGGCTTTCATCTACCTCCCTAGCGTCGGGCTCATGGGTAGCAGCTTGGCCAGGCAGTGGCAGGAGGCCCTGGCGCTCCTGGTGGAATGCCGTGGTCGGAAGCTGCGCCTGGACCTGGTCATCTTCAATTCGGTGATTAGTGCCTGCGAGAAGGGTGGCCACTGGCAAGGTGCCTTGCAGCTCCTGGAAGACCTCGAAGAGGCGTCTCTGGAGAAGAGCCTTGTCTCTTACAATGCTGCCATCAGCGCCTCTGAGAAGGCAGGATACTGGCAACTCGCCTTAGGCCTCGTCGCAGAGCTTCGGCGGAGGCGGCTCCAGGAGAATTTGATCACGTGCTGCGCTGCAATTGCTGCCTGCACCCGTGGAATGGAATGGTCCGCGGCCTTGTCGTTGCTGTCTCTTCAGCAGCGAATGAAGCAGGAGCACCATGTGGCATACGTTTCAGCCGTCAATGCTTGTGTGCAGTCGTGGCAGCACCAGCCAGCCCAGAGGGTTCTGTCTGAGCTGGAGATGTTTCTTTGTGGACTGGCCAAGACCAGTGCGAGACTCGGAAGACGGCAAATCGGCAACGAATGGCCTCTAGCCCAGGCCTCGCCACGTAGAGCCGATGAACTGTGACGCCATGTAGAGTTGTTGCATATTCCCAGATGCTTTACTTGCGAAGAGCAGCGCAGTCTCGGTTTGTTTGGCTCGTTTCTGGGGTGCCTCAGACAGAGAGTGCTGGGTCTGGGCAGTGTCATGTAGCCTTTCAGTGCGAAGAGCGTCAGGCTGCCGTGCCGGTTTCGAGTCGGCTCAGGATATATAAGAGAGGGCCGATAGCGGGACATGAGACCTAGTTGGAATGCTGATCCTAGCTCATGCGCAGAGAAAGTGGTACACTAGAAAAAACCGGATGGACTAACAGAGATGTGCAGGCCATTCTTGTGGCCTCCAATACCATCCCCCAGCACAAACTCACAGTGGGTAGTCTTTCCTCTCGCATGGCGTGGCTGCGGCGGGGACCGCGCGGGCGTCTGGTCCTTGGAGCCGGTGTTCCACTCGCGAGCTCCGGAGACACAGGCGGACAGACATGCCTTGACCCCTTTTAACCCAGGTCATGGGTGACGATGATGCTGAGAATTGGTATCGCTTCACTGCTGCCCAGCCCTAAGGCTTAAGGCAGTAGGGCTTGGCTTCAGCCTCAGGGAGTAGGGGTTTTGCCATGGCGGACAGGACTTCAGATCCAGAGCACATCCTGCTTCCGGCCAAGAGCATCCTTCCCCCCGTACTGAGGCCATCAGCAAGAAGCCACAGGCTTCCCTGGGCCTCGATGTCACCTACAGGTCGTGGAGTAAGCCCGAATCTCAGGAAAAGCTGTGCGAACCCCCTGTGTATTTTGGGTTTCGCTCACAGCGCGGTGTGCTCCAAGGGACGGCGTCTTTGTCGCAAACGTCTTCGAGGGCGGCCTGGTGGCTGCCTGGAACGAGAAGCAGGAGATGCCGAACCGGATCTGCGTAGGGGACTTCATCTTTCAGGCCCTTGGCTCTCTGTCTCCTCAAAGGCCCCCCCCCCCGGGTTCACCTGAGGCCTTGAGAGTTGTCAGGTGAACCATGTGTCCAGCAATCCCGTCGCCATGATCGAGGACTGCGTACTGCGGGCTGCGCAGCCACTTGGAAGAGTCGCCCCAAGCCGGAGTGTCTCCTTTTGCGTGAAGCTTCCGCGCGTCGTGAGGAGCTGAAGGAGAAGACTCACTTGGACATCTGTTTGAAGCGGAGGCCCGGAATGACGTGGAAGTGCCCTTCTTCACACATCTTACACATGAGTCTTCTCCGAAATGGGCTTGTGGCAGCACTGCAATACTCCGGGTTACATCTCACTCCACGTCTTGATTTGTGGGCATCGCTTGGTCTCTGATAAGCCAATCTCAGAGACCCCGTGTCCTGCCAGGAAAGGAGCCGAGCCTGCTTTGCCACCGCATCAGGCTCTTGGCCCAGCAATGTAATGTTATGTTTTTTCTACTTTTTTTCTACTTTATATATATATATATGTATATATATATATATTATATATACACACTTACTTATATATATATATATTAATTATATGATATTATGGTATATTCTGTAGTCTTCTTCCACAGCCGAATGCTGGTTGAAGTCAGTGGGCGTCGAGTTGGAGCATCGGAATCACCTGTACCGAGTCTTCCTTAGCTGCAGTGTGCTTTCTGTCCTCCAAACGCCTACGAACAACAAGTCCAGTAACTAGTTACTTCAGAGAATCCGTGTCATTCGCTTTTGCTGACATTAAAGAGACCCGAAATGACAGCTGGATCTACCTTGCGGCCTCCGGACAGCAAGCCAAACCAAGAGCAGCCTTATCGTCGACTTCATGTGTCCGACGGTACGACCACGACGACGGCGACGACTGCGTCGACAATGACGACGTGGATAGTTCTTCCTGCAGTTTCAAATTCATTCTCCTGAGGGGTGTGGCCTTGTGGTTTCGTCCAGTCTTGGGTTGATGTAGTGGTTGTCGAGGGTGCGGATGAGAGCAGATGTTGCTGACTTGGAATGATGTTGTTGTCCTGTTGCGGCTTCCTGGCCGTGGTGAGAGCTTAAACCCTGAAGCCTATCGCCTGAACCGCAAGCCCCAAAGCCCACAAAATCCTCAAACCCTGAGGCCCCAAATTCTTCCTTAGGCCCTAGACCTTTGACTCGGAATCCGCATAGAGCATCCCTTCTAAACCCTAAGCCCTAAATCCGAAACCCTCAACCGCCTAAACCCTTAAACCCCCAGACCGCAAACCCTAAGCCCAAAACCCTAACAGCTCCTGAGAGGCACCGCGACCAGCTTCCAACCAGGCAGAGCTGGCGCTTCGCTTTCCTTAGTTTTTTAAACTAATTTTTGGGTTTTGGTGTTTTCGGGATTCTAGTAGGCTTTCTCGGGTTTAGGGTTTAGGGCCTAGGGTTTGATTAGGGTTTTCATGGCTTCGACAGGACTCCGTGGCTCCCTACAGGGTTCGGAAGGGTTCTGAAGAGGGATCTGTGACGTCAACATTTTCACGTGGGATTATGAAGGCTGCGTTGGACAGGTTTTCCACTATGTATAGGTTTCTTTCAGGCATGTTCCCAGTTTCCTGGGCTTCTCGCTGCCAGTGTGCTTGCCTTTTGCGTCGGGGTCCAGCTTGAAAGCCCAACCCCATCGGAGCCCAACGAGGTAACAGACACCTGGATGCTTGCGTGCCCCTCCACAGGAGACTGCAGATGCGACGGAGGGAAGCCAGGGTGCAGAGAGGCGCGATTGGGGGCCTTCGAGGCGTCCAGCTTCGCAGTTTCTGGCGTCAGCATAAGAGCAGCAAAGGCCTGTTCTTCAGATTGTTGATCCAAGAGCTGAGAAGATGCATGACCCTCTGCTGCGAGGCCCCCGAGGACGCCCCTTGAGGCAGAGCCGTCGGTCATTATGGGGTTGTTGGGGTTGAGTCGTTTCCTGCCCTAGACTTCAAGGGTGTGCGTTTTCGTAGACTTAGGGTCGGGGATTGATGGTTTGAGGGTTTCGAACTTAGAGGGTTTGAGGGTTAGCGTCTGGTTTGAGGGTTCAGGCTTGGGGTTTTGGAGCAGATGGTCTGGGATCGGCTGTTTGGGGTTTGGGCTTCGGGGTTCGTCGTTCTGTTTGCTTTGTGCTTCTGCAGCCGAAGTTTCGCTTGCTAACTTTGGAATCTATTGATTGCTGTGTAGAAGTGAGCACTTGATATGCTATTGTGACGCTCGGGTGAGGATAGCAGCACATCAGGGTGGCGTGATAGCTTTTTTAGCACCACCTGCTTCGATGTGCTTGTCGGCAAACGCACAGCCGTGGCCAGCTGCCTGTCCACGCCCTGATAGGTTAACTTAAATGCATGGACCAGTCCGGGACATGCCATCGGAGGGTAGCCCTTCGGAGGCTAGCAGTGGTTGAGAAGCGGCTTGCTCCGTCTTTCCTTGGCGGGCGGGATCCTGCTCTTGTACTGTTCACCGCTTCCAAAACTTGGAGTCCTTTTGTGAAATGGTTGCGCAAGGACATCCTGGATCAGCTGGAAAGTCTCGAGGACGAGGTTGGATTCCGAGAGGCTGTCAAGGTTCAACTTGTCGCAAGTCTGGGGGTTGCCCTGGCAAGGGAGCAGATGTTGTTTTTGTTTTTTAAAAGACTGTTCTACATGCTGGATTATTTATTAACAAAATGTGTGTGCGTTATATCATATAATGTCCATTATGTTATATACTATGCAGGTGTTTGAACAATACATTCGACAATTGGTAAGCAATGAAGGAAGGCAACACACAGATACTGATCATATATATGTATACATATATACATATACATATACATATACATATACATATACATATACATATACATATACATATGCATATGCATATACATATACATATACATATCATACATATATATATATATACACACATACACATACATACATACATACATACATGCATGCATGCATGCATGCATGCATGCATGCATGCATACATACATGTACATATATATATATACACATACATACATACATACATACATACATACATACATACATACATATACGTATACATATATATATATACACACACACACATACACACACGGAGTAAGGAACATGATATGATATTGTAGTAGTGTTTTATGTTATACTATTATCTTGCTATATGGGTTGAAAATATATCATTTCCTGGGTTGTACGGTTAATTATATTGAATGAAATATGTTATCTTGTATGTGAGCTATAGACCGATGGGTCGATAGATCGATCGATAGATCGATAGATAGATAGATAGCTAGGTAGACAGACAGAGAAGCAGGCAGGCAGGCAGGCAGACAGACAGACATATATATATATATATATGTAAATACATACCTACATAGATACATACTCATACATACATACATAGATACATAGATACATGCATGCATACATACATACATACATACATACATACATACATACACACACACATACACACACACACACACATACAGACATGAGGGGTAGGACATGGTACGATCGCTTAGAACAGAGTTGCTCCAGGCCTTGGCAGGCCTCATCTGCATCGCCTTGGAGCGGCGACCCTTTCTGATCCCTCGGGTGCGCCGCTTTTTGCAGCCGGTTCGGGTTCAGAGTTTAGAGGTTTAGGGTCTAGGGGCCTAGGGGGTTTGGGGGTTTGGGATTTCGGGTTTAGGAGTTCAGCGTTTAGGGTTTAGGGATTTGGGGTGTAGGGTGGGCCCAATCCACAGGCACCATTGCTTTTGCCCTCGAAGGTACTCCCCGCAGATGGCCAGGACTGACCGCGCAAAGCCCCCGTGCCTCCTTGAAGCGAGTTAAGTGTGATTCGGCTTACATCCCGGAGATTTCCAAGCGCTTGCCTCGTCATCCAGAAGTCTCAGGCCTGACAACGAGCCCAAACCGTTGACAATTTGAGCCTTCCAGGAGCCAGCCGAGAGATGAGAATCCCAGGTGCTTCGGTGAAAGCTGTGCGTTCGTGAAAAGGATTGTCTGGCTAAGCTGAAAGAAGTCTAGCCAGTGTTTTGTTGTGTCAGATCCGGCTGGAAGGCGGGAACTTTTTCCTGGAATGAGCATCCCAGTGCTTCCAAGTGAGTGCCCGGCGAAGGTTGGGTAGCACGAAGCCGGCCACTCCCGAACCCTAACGCCAGCGCCACATGCTTTCAAAGACTTGCTTGTGAATTACTGCGATATGATGACGGCTTCGCTGGGTAACAGGCTCGTCAGCTTTGATCAGCCTGTTGGCGCAGTTTGTGTGCCTTCTGCGATGGCTGGAGGCAGCCTAGGCGATCAACTCAGCGGCAGTGCACAAGGCGTTCTTCAATAACTTCACCTCAACTAGTGCCCATCATCTCTTGCAAGTGCAAGGGATCTATCTCTTGGCAGTGGGCAGGCCACGTTTTGCGATTGTTCGGGGTCGGAGCAGCTCCTGCCCATGTTAGCGGCCTGCCAGCTAGTTCACCCATATAGGAGACACGAGGCTGGTACGTTCGTGACCTTCGACCCGCAAGGGCGAAAGCACAAAAAACAACATTGCCGGTTGTCAGTAGGTTTTCTGTCAGCTCTCTGGGAGATGTGTGGAGAGCTCAAGAAATTTTGCTTCTGCTGCATTGCTCAAGAGACGGGGCTCCTCCCGGCATACCGAGCTGGCTGAGGCTACGAGGTTGGCAGCCTGCACTTTGGGAGAACTCTGAAGAAGTTTTTTGTTTGACGCGGTTTCGATGCTTCTTCGCTCTCTTCCTGAAAGCCTTTCTCTGCCCTTAGAAGCTAATTTCCGGCTCGCCCGTCCAAGACTCGATCTCAAGAAACGTGCCGCTGCCACTGCGACTGCCACTTTTCCTCCTCTTTACCTCCTCCAGCCCCTATTGCTGATCCTACTGCTAGTCTGCTAATCCTCCTCCTCCACCTCCTCCTACGACTACTACTATTAGGACGGCGACGACGATGACGACGACTACTGCGACTGCGACTACGACTGCGACAACGACTACCATTACTATAAGGACCCTCTTAGGTCTCTGTCGCCGTGTGTTTCTTGCTGGTTGATTGGGGGATAATCGAAAACGACATGATCGGCATTAAATCACAATGCCTGCATCCCCTAGAGGCCCCAGTGGCACGTTTTCAGCTTGATTGTTCTTGGTTGACGTCATGGATCATATGATCATCTGTTGGAGCCTGCTGTTCTTGTGAAGACACAGCAGTTGCTTGCTGGCTTGCTTGTGCAGCCATAAAGTTTGTACAGTTGGGTTAACAGGCCCCCTAGGCCGGGGCATTGTCAATTGTACAGCAGATTCAGCGTGGCCAGAGCATCCATGCCGGCGGGAATGATGATTTAAGTCACCACAGCATCCACGACGACGCCTGTACAATAGAATGTTCTAATCTAGTGTTGTGCGTGTCTGTGTGTGCGCTCAAAAAAAAAACCCCTAAACCCTAAACCTTAGATTCAGCTGAGTTCAGGTTTTCGCAGCTGGGATGCGGAAGGGCACAACCTCTGGAATCCGGGACTATGCACTTAAAGGTTGAACCTCCGACGTTCAAACAGCTGTCCATCACATGCAACTGCTTTCGATTGCGAGCACATACATTGCATGCCGGAGCTTGCAGTGGACTCGTGCTCTGATGTGTTTCCCAAACAAATAAACATCCTACCCCCTGTGCCCTATGCTGCCCTACTCGAACGACTGCGTAAATAGTTCAATGGATTTTCCTGGAGCACATGTCGTAAAATGTGCCAGTTCTACAGTAGTGATGCCTTCCGCCTTGATCAAAGCCATGGCTTGCATATTTTACTTGTGCGCTGTGCCTTATCATGTCAGCCGGATGAAGCTTCGTGGCCCTTCTGGCGAGAGTCAGAGGATACGATTTGCATTTCCACAGCTTCCTTTTTTCATGGAGCTGGTGAATCGCAGAGACTTACAATGCTGGTTGTCACAAAAGCATACAAATCGTACACCGCAGTTCCACATCATTGGCATTTTCAAGGGGAAACCTGGCATTCTTGCGCAAGACACTTTGTCCCAGTATGCGCACAGGGACGAGCTGCAGGTTTGGACAGGGTTATGGCGAGGCATTTCCAATGCTTATACAGTCATCGTTGAGGAGTTGCTTGTTTTCGACAAAGCACTGCAAGTTTATACGTGCTCGCAGTCGGGTTCTGAAGGCTGCGGATGCGGATTAATTCTTGTGCCCTTCGCATACTTTTGTTGATTATCTTGCAGGCTTTCCTAGACAGGGGTCGTAGGGTTGTAGGGGAGCTTTCCATTGGATTAACAGGGGCATGGGGTTAGATGGTTTTAGTTTACGTAGAGGTCCGTGATTTCGTTTCGAGATTCCCAAATCGATATTTGCAGGTGTGCAAGCACTTTCCGGGAGGCGGCAAGTTCTGTCTCCATTTGTCCCCGCCTCTTTTGCTGCTAGAGACATCATGAGGCTGAAGGGGCGATTGCTATGCAACAAACAGGATCTGGGCGAGTGCTCTGTGAACGATGTGCTCGCGCGCTGGCAGGCAACTCTCGAGGATAGTGTCCTTGCGATTCCAGTGATGGAGCCTGTGGCATCCTTGCTCACCCACGGGGATTGGTGCACGTTATGCCTACTAGGACACTGGCCCATGCCGGCTGGTTGTAGCTTGTTTCCTGACTTCCCTCCACCAGGTTTGAGCAGGTATGTCATTCCAGAGCAAGATGAAGCTGCAGCAAGTGTAGCTTTGAATTCTGCGAAGGTTGCAGCGTTGGCAGAACGTATCCGCGGTTGGGCGCCCCTCCTCTTGCAAACATGTGCCGATGAGGAGGAGCAGAACAACATGCGTATGGAACTAGCGGACACTCTGGGTTGGTTCACATCTTTGGAGGTTGCATCACGGCGGGAGGGTCGCCAGACCAGGTATAGCCCAAAGGTGTTGGTGTCATCTGTGTTTTTGAGTGCTCTTCTTGGGTCACGGAAGAAGATTGCCAGTGCAATTCCTCTTGCTGTGCAAGTGGCCATGCCGGGTTTAGATGTTGAACAGTTTGTTTCACGAAGCCAGTTTCCCAAAAAAACCACGATTCAACGTTCAGGGACCAGTTTAGACATGGCATACCTCTTGGTCCGCCGTGAGCAATTATTGGCGTCCAAGCACATTTTTTTTGCACTGGCAGATTCGTCCCCACAGGCAGGAAGAGATTGGCTGATGGTCATGTCTGCTACGATCTGTGAGGAAGATTTGGTCAGCGCCTTCCGCTCCTCCAATCTGCTTATCAAGAGTCAACAGCATCTGTCTGACCACCACGAGTCCCTTGAAGCTGAGATTCAAGATGTCATTGCAGCGTCAGAGACAGTTCGGAAAGCAGTGCAACATCACACTTGTGTGCCAACGGCTCTGGGTTCTAGTAGAGGCAAGGCTGAAGACAAGGCAGCAGCTTTCCTTCATTCGATTTCATTGGAGTGCGAGAGCCGAAGTGATTTGTTGCAGCGCATGGGAGACTTTTTTAGTTGGACAACTGATCTGGGAACTGAGGTAGCCCTCCCCCTCTTTCAAGTAAGTAGCCCCGAGTCACTGTTACCAGAGTGGTTGCATCACGTGCCAGACCCTGATGTGCATCAGAGTGATTCTGAGTCTGGAGCAGCAGGGGCCCGGGCCGAGACCGAGATGCAGGCACAGGCATTGCTGCCACGTTGTTTGATCGTACCTGGGGGAATGCACATCACGCACAATTTGACTGTTGACCTTCACAGCAAACTCACTTGGTGGGACACTTTCTGGGATCATCTACAAGCAGTATGCAAGCTACTTGCAGAAAGGCATCTGCGAGAGCGTTTCGTAGCACGGTGTGTCAGGGGCACGGCAGCGGCAGGTGAGGAAGTTTCCATCAACAGGGCCCAAGTCTATCGCCTCTACACCAAAAGGTGGCAGATAGTGATCGCATCTGTCAGCCAGCTGTTACCGGTTTTTTCTGTGTTGCAGCAAGCGTGGGATGAGGATCGGTTTCTTGCCGGCGAACAATCTGACAGTGACATCGCCAAGAGTGTGACAGCAGCTCTGTCCTGTCCTCTGTTTTCAGCATACCTGCACATGGTGCATGGGGTGCACCGAATTGTAGCTCATCTGGAGTCATGGATGGAATCATGCCCGTGCCACGATTGCGATGCCTCTGGCAGCACCCATCGAAAGAAGCGTCAAGGATTGCTGTTGAAGCCTGATCCCGTCAAGTGCCCCCTGCGGGGGAAACGAGCCCCGGAAATGGCTGCCGGCAGCTTAGAGACCACACTCATGCAGCTTGAGAACTCAGCTCTGCGAGCTTTCGCGGATGATCCTGATGAGGGGCTCACAGACAGCGACAGAGACACAGTTCTTCAAGACTACGAATATGCGAGGCAATTTTTACACTTTGGATTGCTTTCCAAATTCGGTTTCTGGCAACAGTTGCCGTGGAAGCTAGCTTGCTTAGCGCATCATTGGGAGTCCACAGCAAGATCGGAAGCAAAGCAGTGTTTGGAACAATTTGATAAATCCTTGATGAACCCCCTGGTGGAACCTGGACACCACCATTTCTTGACTTTGAAATTTCTTGACCCAAACGGAGACTTGAGAAAGGACTTGGAGCTGTTCACTGAAGGGCAGCCAATGTCTCAAAGCCTTGAGGCAGCGGCGGCTCCGTTCAAGTTTGTGAACATTGTCGAGAGGGCAGTAGAAGGATTGCATCGAAATGTAAAGGTAGCATGCAAGCATATCAAGTTAGGCCCTACCTCTGTCAGCTTGTCAGTTCGGTTGTCAGAGATTCGTGAGTGCTGCGACGGTGATGATGCATCCAGACAGCAGCTGCTACGTTGCTTCCAGCAAGTCCGTGACTTCAAGAAGGCTGCTGCTAGGCTGGGCATGTTACACCACCCGCGATTGGTAGAACTTCTGCGAGCCGGGGTTGTCACCAATTCTGCGTGGTTGAAGGCAGTGCAGCACATCATGCATCGTTGTGAGCTAGATGATCAGTTCGTGGATTTGGTTGAGGTTCGCAAAGTTCATGACAGGAAGCGTAAGCAGCAACAGCAGGATGCTGCCCGTGTGCATGCCAAGAAGGCCCTGCCGGTCCCCGCAACATACAATGACATTCTGCGGAGGTGCATTCTTGATCATTTTCGGGGCATGGCAGACTCAACCACTTTCTTTAGTTTGCCAGCCAATCAGGATGCACCCGGTCCTGACTCGTATGAGCTCGTGCCCTTGCAGGCGCACCGTCATGTGGCTGAGTCGCATGAAGGGAACCTGTTGGAAGCAGACATTGAGCTTGAAAGTTCGGGCCCCGGTCACAATAAGGTGTTGTTTCGCGTGCTGCATGGGGCTCCTTCACACCTGAAGTTTGCTCCAGCCCCCACTGCCAATGTCCCGCAGTTTCCTGCAGGATCATCCGTGGTGATGATTCATAACATTGCCCATGATACTGCCTCAGGGCCTTGTGTCAGTCTGAGTGCATCTTCAAAGCCACAGCTGCTGCAGGGTTTGGATGCGTGTCCGTTGCAGATGCTTCGACATGAGTTCCAGACATGGAGCATTGCCAACTCGTCTTACACACTGCCGTGCCCGTCACTGTCGTCTGCTGCTGTCTGTGGTCTGGTCGATAACTTGCTAGGTGCAAAAGCCCTCCCTGATGAACCTTATGCTGTTGTCCCGTCGCAGTTCGAGCAGGTGTGTGACAGTCTTGAGGCCGCAAATTTCGTGCAATCCGTGCCAAAGCGACCTGGTCCGGGGGTGCTTGCAAGACTAACAACACTGGCGATGAAGAGTGTATTTCCCATCGGCGTCCTTTGCAATCCCCAGCCTGTCTGCATCCGTGGTGATGAGTCTTACAAGGACTGCAGTCCCATGCAGCTCCTCCTCCTGCTTGAAGAGCAAGGGTGGCAATGGCGACGACTGCCCCGGGCCAAGCGAGAACGTCTTGCGCTCATGCACTCCCCAGGCGGCGAGCTTGTTTGGTACAGCCACTCTCACTTGTTTAGCAGAGCGTACGTTCAATGCTTGCTTGAGGCAGATCGCTTGTTTGAATCCGGGCTGGCCTCCATCCCACATTGGCACCCCAAGCCCAGCAGTGTGTATCCCAAGCTGTTGCAAGGGCAGGAAGTCATTGCAATTCAGGGACCCCAGGAGAGGCTTCAGAATGAGGACTCAGATGTTGATGCTGATGCTGCGATTGAAGGCTCTGGGTCTCGGTTGAAGAAGCCACGGTTGCAACTTGCAGGCGACGGTGACAGAGAAGTAGAGCCGCTAGAGTCACAGGATCGGAGCCGAGAGCTGACAGAAGAACTGTTGGATTTGTTCGAGGATCGGGGCTCGCAAGCTTCGTTGCAAGAGATACAAGATGTTGCTGAGCAGTTAGAAGACAACGTGAGTGAGAGGTCAGACTCGCTGGGCTGGCTGTTGGGAGATGATGATGAGGGTGCTGCACCCCGCTCGCCACATGGAGCGGATGTTAGGACAGACAACAACCACTTGGACTTGGGCTCGGACGGACCTTTGGCATCATTGCTAGGGCAAGAAAAAGAAGAACCGGCTGAGTCGGCTGAAGGTGCTGATTCAGTGGCCCCTCAAGCTGAGGTGGTGCCAGAGCAAGAGCATAATGCACGGGATGAGTTATCAACAGACTCAGCGCCACCAGCAGCGGCACCGCTGGATCGTGTGAGCTTTTGGGGCCCGTTCCGCTTGACCCCAAAACAGCCCGGTCCAGGAAGACCGTACGGAGGGTACCAAGCCAATTGTGTCTTCCATCGTAAATCAGCTGTTACAGGGTGCCGAAAGTATGTTCAGCTTCGCCAAGACACGGCAGAAGAACGCGACCGATGTTTAAGATGTCTTCGTGGATGGTGCAACTCAGCGTTGTCCTACCAGCGCCAGCGAGATCACGTGGCTCGCATGGCTTCCATAGATGCTGCCCCCGACCCTGCTGTCTTGGAGGCCAACATGATCGCAGAGGGGCCTCCTGAACGGCCGAGAACAGACGAAGAATTAGATGAAGAAGAGAGAGTACTCCACCCGAAAGCCAAGCCCAAGCCTGCCGCAAAGGGCAACGGCGGGCGTGCTGGACGTGGGCGTGCTAGACGTGGGCGTGGGCGGGCGGCTCCTGCTCCTGCTCCGAGGACAGTTCATCTGTGCTCCACAGCATGTAATTATAATTAGACTGACGTGGAGATGGGTTGCGTTGAACCGTGTTGAAGCTCAGGGTTTAGGTTCTCGCGTGAATTCTGGTGTTCAGGTCTGGGTGGCTTAGTTCATTCTTGGGCCCTTGGCAACTTGGCATACCCGCCTGAAGCGTTTTACAGCGCCTTTGATGATTGCTTGTTTGGGCATTGTTTGAGTTTGAGGCCCCAATCACAGCCTGTGTCAGGAGTCCCCAGGATGAGGCGGCATCGGATCCGACGAGCTCTTCAGGCTCTTCAAGTTCCAATTCATCGTCACGAAGTTCAGAGGACTCAAGTTCCAGTTCAGGCTCATCGGGAAGCGACTCCTGATGAGGCCGGATGGGCCATGTTGCGATGCAGATAGCCCAGCACAGTGGCAGAACATGTGGTGTGTTTGGAACCAGAGGCAACCCAAAAGCACTAAAACCTTAAACCCTAAAGCCCTGCAAAGCCCAAAAACAGTAAACCCGAAAGCCCCAAAGCTGTGTATTTCGAATGTCTGTACACAATAGAACTTGCAGCAGAATAAGGGTGATGCTTTTGGCAGGCGTGAAGCCATGCGACACAGCGGCTCGCCGAAGACGAGGCAGGGAATCATCTGCAGGAGAGCGAAGAGCGGACCACAGCAGAAGGGCCACATTGGCCACATGTCCATGTAATCGGATCACTGATGCATGGTTAACGAGAGTTTTCATGGGAATCAGCTAGGGGCTAACCCTTCCCAGCCCCGAAGGTACCTTCGATCCTGTTTGCAGTGTGCAGTGCATAGTCCGAACTGGAAAGCAGTGTCCCTTCTGTTGCAGGTGCTGTGCTTCTCCAGACGAGTCGGCTCGACAGAGCAGTGACTGGACAAAGGGGCGGCGGCGCTTCGGGTTCTGTTGGTTCTGAGGATGGTTAAAGAAGGTTTCGTTGAGGGTTCAAGAGTTCAATTTGGGCCTTGAAAGCAGCTTCGGAGTGCGTCTGTGTGGCGGTGCTTGACATGTTCTCTCTCTGTAAGCTTCTTCTTGCCAGTCTTCTAGGGGTTCAGCAGGTTCCGGCTCTTCTCAGCACTGTGATGTTGTTCATGGTCCATGATTACTGAGATCAGTGCCGGCTTCCGGCTTGCTGGGGGAATCGGGAACGGGCAAGTGCGGCAAGCAGTTGCAGTCTCGTTTCGCGTTCATAACCAGCAGAAGCCAATACATGATGTAACCAGCTGAGCAATCCTACTGTGGATGGACAAAATCCTGCATGACCCATATTCAGGATTATACCATAATTCTCCTAGTTTGGGGTTTTTAAAGGTCATGCAGGATTTTGTCCATCGGAGGCCTCCCTGCACTTCTGTGCAAGACGAAAGCCCCGCTAAGGCATGGTTCTCAGAATCAGAGTCAACCTTCGGGGGTTTGGGGTGTAGGGGTTTAGGGCTTTAGGGCTATAGGGGTTTAGGGTTCAGGGTGTAGGGGTTTAGGGGTTTAGGGGTTCAGGGGTTTAGGGTTTAGCGTTGTTTCGAAACCGCGTGAGCCGTGGCAGCAAGCACAGCCCGTTGAATTGAACGGGTATTGTTGCAATTTTCCGAAACCACTTCGATTTTCACGAAAACAAGCACAATCTCTCGAATACCAGCCGAAATCTGCGAAAACTCCGGTGTCCAGGATTTGTGTGGGGACCAGGTCTCTCACTTTTTTGCGCTCGGCTTTGCTCGGCTTTGCTCGGCTTTGCTCGGCTTGACCCGGCTTTGCTCGGCTTTGCTCGGCTACTGCTCGGCTTATCGCCCGCTGGCTGCTCGGCCTTGCTCGGCTATTGCTCGGCTACTGCTCGGCAATCTCCCGGCTTGCTCGGCTTTGCTCGGCTTTGCTCGGCTTTGCTCGGCTTTGCTCGGCTTTGCTCGGCTTTGCTCGGCTTTGCTCGGCTTAATGGTGTTCCTACCAGGGACCTAGGAAAAAAATCCACTTTTGGCAGAAATCTGCGATCGGGCCCAAATTCTGGCGATTCTGAGATTTTCGGCCGTTTTTGCTGGCTGCCGGGCGTTTTTGCTGGTTTCCGATTGCATTGGACCCGTCTTGGGCGTTTCCCAGCCTGAGAGGGACCTGAGGCTTTTGCTTCTGCGTGGTTCGGGTGGTGTGGGTGTCTAGAAGGGTTGGGGTTGGGGTGCTGTAAGATTTCGTGGCCAATGCCGGTGTTGCCTGTCAGAAAGGTAACTGCCAGCCGCTGTTGAGTTCATGAGGTTTGAGTGTAGAGCACAGTGCTAGTGACTGCCAGTGACAGCATGTCGTCCCGCTCCGATGATCGATCTCGTTCCCCGGTGCGTGCTTTGGTGCCAGCCCGTGAGAAGGCCGGGTTTTGGTGTGAAATGATGCGATGCTTTGGCTTTGTCCAGGGTTTGTCGGTGCGAGGCGCGAGGCAAAGGGGAAAAAAGCAATCATTCTTGCCCCCGCTGAGAAACCGCCTGTGCTGCAGGCTGCCCGAGGGGCCCGTGGTGTTGCTGCCGGTGCTGCTGAAGAGGCCGTGCCGGTGAGCAATTCAAACGAGACGGTGACGGTGGTGCGCCCTGCCATGCCTGCTCGCTACGGGTCGTTGCATCCTGTGTATCGGACCTTACTGGACAGCTTCCCTACTGATTGCTTGCCTCCGACAGTGCCCACGGCAAAGCATCAGTACCACATAGTCCGGATGAACTCGAAAGCTCGCTTTACGGTGTTGCTCAAGCAAAGGGCATTCCTGGTCCTCCACCCCAGCTTCGACCATGTGTCGATGAAGATTTCTATGAACGAGGCGGTGGGTGGCCCCGGGGCTGCTTGGATAAAGGCCAGGAGTGTTAGTGCAGCTTGGATCCGCGACCCAGGGCAGTCGTCTAGAGAGGCCAATGACATTGCAAAGCAAGCTTTGGCGGAGTTGTCCAACTAGTTCATCTGAAGGCTCACATTGAGTCTCCAGTAGCTTCCGTGGCCATTAGTCTCAGCCAGGGGTAGTGCAGAGCAGGCTCACGAAACTCGTCAGATCCAGCTCCGTGTGTCAAAAGAATTGAGTACCTCAACTTGTCTGCCTGGAGCAAAGCGAGCCATGTTTTGAAGTGCTTCAGTAGGATGTGCGTGTGTGTGTGTGTGTGTGTGTGTGCGTCTCTATGATAATGTGTGTGTGTGTGTCTGCATTCGGCTGGAGCCGCTCAGGATGACTAGCAAGACACATGAAACGAGTGTGTGAGGGAGAGAGAGAGAGAGAGAGAAATAATAGAACAGAACAGGCTACGATGGTTATGAGATATGTGCATGACCCATGGTAGATGCACGTGCTCATGCCAAATTGTGTGAAGGACCAATGCCGTACTCATTCGTCCACAGCATCTAGTCACGTAGAGGGCCCTGGCCTTTTGTAGTCGAGATGGCCTCTGATGGGGAAAGCTCAATTGCCTCCAACGAATTGTTGGAGGAGCAGATGGGTGCTTCAGATGTGGATCTCGACGATGGCGAGCCCCCCGTGACCCCGCAGAAAACCGGACCCAAGAAACCCATGCCTAAGTCAGCCACCAAGACCTCTGGCGGTGTTCGCCATGCTACACGAGATAAGAAGGGCAAGGTTACTTGCAAGAGCTGCGGGCGAAGCCAGTGCAGCTCTGCATTCCAGGTAAATCAACCCAACTGCGTGGAATGCAAACGTGCCCTTGACGTTATCAGCCGTAAAGCCAAGAATCAAGGCCAGGTCAGCTGGCTGAAAGAGGTCAAGCGGAATCCCAAGAAGATGAAGGCCATGATGCAGTCATACTTCAAGGCAGTGAAAGAAGCCGCCGATGCTGGATTGAAGAGGGCAACCTGGTCCTTGGCCCAGTACATCGAGTCTGTTGAAAGTGAATCGAAGACGTCAACGATTGACCACGGACAAATGATGTGGGAGGGGCAGGCCAAAAAGTTCTGGCAATCCGTTGAAGGCGGATCGCACACAGAGCAGCAAGCTACATCTTTGTGGAATGACTTCCTCGCGACAATCGACGAGCACATCACCGACCGAAAAGGTCCGAAAACGGCGCCTTTGAGGTTTCGGGTTCACACCGCAGACTTCGTCGACTACTCGGCGTCTTACCTCAAGCGAAAGTCGCTGGCCTTAATGAGAGAGGATGCAGAGTGAGTGCGTGAGTGAGTGAGATGAGTCAGTGAGCGAGTGCTTGCAGAGACAAGAGAGAGAGAGAGAGAGAGAGAGAGAGAGAGAGAGAGAGAGAGAGAGACACAGAGAAAGAAAGAGAGAGCGAGAGTGCCCTTCCC